>JAKCPI010016472.1:0-79426 GCA_023213315.1 Euborellia annulipes | reverse complement strand
ATTTCTTTCTTGCCTTTCACACAAAAATTCAAACTTCCATGAAAAAATTCCTAGGCATACTATTAAAATTCCCAAATAAACAATTTTGGTATTTTAGATCATTTTGACTTCCTTCAATTCGACAATATTATTTTAAACAAACAAACAAAAATATTTTCTCTAATTTAATATGAAATATCTTCAACATTTCTAAGTAAATTTAACACAAATCAATATCATTTTAATCAATTTAATATAATTTAAATAAAATAAAGTAAAATATGTTCAGATTTTCAATTTGATGGCCAAATCAATCGATATGTTTTGTTGTAGATTAATTACAAATTTTGTTTTTATAAGAATTTCCAATAAAATAGACAGAGAAAAACTGAAATGGAAAGATTATTTTAAAATTTTTTAGAAATTTGGCGTTAATAAAAAAATTTCGACATTTTTGTCTTTGTTTTAATTACATTGTAATTATTTATTAAAATGATATGGATTTGTGTTAAAAGTATATGATATTTCATATAAAATGTTTAATAAATTAGAGTATCATTAAGATAGATTGAAACAGGTCGTCTTAAGTAGAAACAAGTGTTACGTTTTCATTGTTGCGCAGTTTATTTTTTAATCCCGACTGCAGATGCCATTAGGGTTTGGATTGGACAATATTTAATTTAAAACGAATCATTTATTTCAACTAAATTTCTTGCAATCTAATTCAAAACGATTTGATATTTTTTATATTTATTTTGGGGGAAAATTTCTCTTCCATTTCGAATAGATAGATTAAAGCAAGCACCCACCCCTTGTGTGTTTTATATATATAACAAATTTTAATAATTTTTTAGTCACGTAAACTCAAGCGCATGATCAAAGGCGTTAACGGGAAAAAAGTAAATATATAAGCTTAAGCAAATTAAAACACAACTCCAAACCACCAAAGGGGGAGCAACAGCAAACAGTCAATTAAAAAGAATTTTAATAATGAAATCAAGAATATTTTTATTAGTCATTTAAAGGTATTTTTAATATTTTATTTCACTTGCTGGAGTAGAGATTAGCGCACAGGCTTTCTGCACACTAAACTTTCACCCTTTAAATTACATTTAGGTACACAAGGGAGGCATCGTCCCAGCATCCCTATGCTGTTCAGATCACGACTAGTCAATTCCAATCTTCGTTTGTCCCCATGACCTCCCGTGATTGGAACAAGCTCCCTGCGTGTATCTTTCCCAAAACCTTAATCTTCAGACTTTTCAAGTCTAATCTCAACAGGCATCTTCTCAGTTCCCGCAGTTGAGTTCCCCTTCTATGTTTCTCCTTTTGATTTTATTTTCTTCCTGGCTGCTTGTGATCATTATAGGTCTTCGGACCTTATGCATCCATTCGAAAAAAAAATATATACATTTATACATTTATACACTACCCTCGCCTTCGCGCCTAGCCTGGCCCCTCTGCACCCCCCCTCTAGCTGGCTCAGGCTTTTATTACTATTCCAGTGCCTGCTTGAGGGTTTGTTTATATTCATAGAATACATAAATGCAAAGAATACATATCTTTACATTTCCTATAGGAGAAATCGTAACTTTAGAAATTAATAACTCAAAAAGTTATAGGAATTTCGGGATGAAAATAATTTTCCTGTAATCAATAGAAGGTCCTCTTTAAGCATAAAAAAAATTCGTTACGAAATTTCAAAAAGAACGTGACGGACAGACAGCGAATTATATAAATAGACAATAAAAAATAAAATCAGGCTAAAAATAAAATATTATTCGTAATTTGTATTTTTGGTTTTTTTTTTATCAATTAAAACGCATCCAATGAATCATCTTTGAACCGGAAATAATGAGCCATACTTTGATAATTAAATCATCTCTTTTTAATTTTTTTATATGTCTTTGAGATATGATGGATTGAAAAAGAAAGAATTTTTAATTTTATTTTTTAAAAACTTCCTTTTAGTATCAAATTTGATCTCCTTTTTTTGTAGTAAAGAAGAGGGATTGTAATCGACCCTCGTTTAAGACCTCCCTGAGAGTTGAAAAAAATATGATGTGTATGAACACGAAATATCTTGAAAACGCTAGCAGCCAGATCGATGAATTTATATTTCATACAAAATTGTAGATTTTTATCAACTTTTAAAGAAAATATGACAAACGGAAGTAGTATTTTGCATAATAAGAGTTGGCATTTCTAATTGTTATTAATTACACAATTCTAAAGATTTTATTTTCGCACGTTTTGTCGAAAACTGAATAGTTTTTGAGGTAATCAAAGATCTTGTCGCCAATTTAGAAAAAAATAAAAATAAAACTGTTGTTTGTTGGGTTCTTGTTTTTTTTTTTCTATTTCTATATTCTCAGAATCAATGTATTTTTCAATTCAATTATTCACTTGATCGAATAAGATATCGTTATTTGATGAAATCTCTTTTGGAGGTCCACCGCATATTATTTATGCACACACACACACAAAAAAAAATTTAAGTTTTCGTCATTATAGAACTTAGAAACTTTAAAGACATTATTTTTCTCTCTAATTTAATATTTTAATGATTTTTAAACCCTGCGTCATCATTAAGGCTTGGGTGAAAAAAGCAGCTTTGCTACTATTTGAATTTCCCATGATTAAACCTTTGAATAAATAACAAACAAACAAATTTATCTAAATTGCCACTGTTTATAGATTAACTAAACGCTAGATCTGACTGCGTCGAAGTTTTCCTAGACAGGTGGGAGGCTCTGTCGCCTTAACCACTATAAACTGACTTGTTACAAGGTGCCAAACATCTTTTCATTGCTTTAGCTTTTCTGAGACTATTTTGGTTTTTAGATAATCGCTCTAAGGATGGAAAAGTCGACTTTGACTTGATTCAAAAATCGATCTTTTACTGAAAATAATCGACTTTTTAGACTCAGAGTTGAAACTCTTTCAAGTTGATAAGAATCGATTCTCACTCGACTTTTTCTTACAATACTTACAAGTATCCGATGGCAATATAGTTTGTAACGTTTTCATTGATTGACTTTCATCTTTCTTTTAAAACCTACACATAACAGACCAATCAACACGCTTTCTAAGATCGGTTAGTGAACATATGTGGCATTCTTAATTCAATATTCAAATGTTTTATTTTCATACTCAACTTTCATATTTTATTTTAATGTTCGGTGCCATATGACGTGTAATTTCTAGCTAGAATATTCTTTTATAAAAAATATGGAAAACAATATTTGTATTTAATAAAATGTTTAAACCCCCCCCTTCCCCCCCCCCGCTTATATTATAAATAAATAAATAAATATAATTATTATTTTCTGAGTATCTCCTAACCACCAGTTACTGAGTTTTTAAAAAGTCGACTTGAAAGTCGGAAAGTCGACTTTAATCGATTCCGAGAATCGAAGCCTTTATAATCGACTTTTCTAGCGATTTTTCCATCCCTAGAATGGTGACAATAATTTATATATATTTTCATAAGGGTATTAACGTAACTTTTTAAATGATTATTGATCGAAGGCGAAATTCCTCCCCATCATACATTTATTCATTCAAAACGAAACTCATTTTTTTTTTCTTTCTGTTTACATAAATTCAATTTGCATATTTATTAATAATAATATTAATACAACTTTAAAAATTTATATATTCCATTAAAGAATTGGATTTTCTACTGTTAATGGTTCAATTTATTAAAAAAATAAAATAAAAATAAAAAAAAGTCTCTCTGCACCTTTAATGCCATTAACGCCAGCCGGGGTCGAATGAATCACCACGAATTTATGAATGCTTGCAGCTGTAAAAATGAGGTTAAATATTTATAAACAAACGCATGTTTTCGGAGAGGAGGCGTCCCGTCAGGGTCGTTAAAAAAAATTTATCAGGAATTGTCCTGATTATTGTGCGTCTTCACAAGTTTTAATTTTGTCGTTTAGCTGTCGTACAAAAGAGAAAGACTGTAGATAGATAATTCAAATTTATTGGAATTGGGAAAAAATGAACGACTTTTTCAGCATCTGAAGCCATTTAGACCTCATCCCTTCAAATGATTCTCACTTGAGACAGGAATAAGACCCGGGACACGTTAGGTTAGAAAAATATTGCTAAATAAAAACAAAAGATTTAAAAAAAATAGAAAATAATATTAAAATACCATGGTTTTTAGCGAGACGAATAGCTGATTCAATCCAACAGCGACGTTTCTGTCGCCTATGCGGCCATCTTCATGGATAGGATTCACTCAAAAGAAAGCCCTCTGATGAAGATGACCGCATAGGCGACAGAAACGTCGTTGTGGAATTGAATAAATTAAAGAAAAAAAAACATAACTGCTTATTTTATCCTACTAAATTTTACAATTATTACTGAGCAAATTTTAGCTGATGTACAGGAATAATTATTAATTGATGACTTGCGCAAGAATTTCAAACGCATCACGGGAAGGCATGTAACAATCCCCGCCCCCTCTACCATTTATTAGGAAAAAAAAATAGTTTCCATTAAAATCGTTCGAATTTTTAAGAAAAAAATTTAGTGTGAAAAAAGCAATTTTTTTTAAAGAAGGATGCTAAAATAAGTCTTAGGTGGTAGTATTAAAAAAGAAGGTGGGTTGGCAGCACTGGGTCCCATGCGTGACATAGTTTGGGAAATGATCCTGGGGGGGAAGTCACCCTTCAGCTTATTCTCTGTAAAAAAACTTGTTGATTTTACAATTGTGTAGGAAGCACATTACATAATGGTAATCAAAAACACTAAATTTAGTAAGTCTTTGCAAAAACCATTTACAAATGTATTGTAATTTTCAAAAGCCATTTGAAAATTAGAGTGCAATTGTGTGATAATTTTAGAATTCCCAAACTGTTTTTGCAAATGATACAATTTTTAACCAAAATTACTATACAATGTATGTAAAATTACAATACATACTCTATCTTTCGAAGAAAATTGTAATTTTAAAATGTTGTTGTAAATATTTGAACGCATAAATTTGTAAATTTAGTAGATAAATGCATAGTAGTTATCATTTACAAGGGAAATTTGTAAATTTAGTATTCCAAAACACACTAAAATTAAGATTTTTTTTACAGTACATCTTTCCACAGTTTATAAAGTAGCCCTACATTTTTAGAGAAATTATCTATCCACGGATTAAAAGCAGACTAATAAATCAAGTTTAAAAATATGTATTATCAATGAGATATAAGTCGTTCGCTAGCCACTTGGCTCACCTCTTCACATATATTCTTTAAGACTTCTTTAAAAGTTTACTAAAGAAGTATTGAGAAGTTCACAAACCAGTCTTCTTTTAATATATCGCAACTTGTCTCGTGTCATTGACTTTCTCCGCACGTGTTCCTGACGGCAGAATCGATCTGCAGGTCAACTCAACAAAGAACAACTTGCCTGGCAAAATACACTTTCAAAGATGCATCAATTCCTTACTGTTTTTTTTAATAACTTTGCCCTCTGTCATACCCTTTGAATTATTCCTTTTTACAATATTATACAAATTTTTTCCTTCTGGTTTTGTTTCAAATTACTAATCGTGTTTTTTTTTCATTATGTTGAGTTTTTTTAATTGAGATTTTCTTACAACAAAAGAAAAAACAAAAATTTTTTTTTCAACTCTTTTAAAACGTTAAATAATTTGATTTTAATAAGTTATTTTCTTTTCTAAAATATTTGTAAAAGATAGGAGTAATTTCATCTCTCTTGAGTTTTTCAAGAACAATTAAAGTCAAAATCGATTAAAAATCAACTTAAAGCTCTTCCTCTTTGTGATGATGATAAAATGATACGATCAGTATTCAAATGAGAATTCAAATAGCCTTCAATTAGTTTTCTTTTTTTTTTTTTTTTGGCAAGAAATTGAGTTGTGTGGAATATCAAAACGAAATGAACATCAAATTTAGAGTGAATTTTTTTTTTTTTTTTTTATTTGAAAAGTATAAAACATCTTTTATATTTTGACATCAAATCATTTACAATCATAATACAGTATTAAAAGTCTCCCCAATCACTTTAAATAGTAAAACTTTTTTTTCTCAATTAGGCAAAATAGGAATTAAAATTGATTTCACGCTGTAATTATGCTAATATAAAAGAACCAAAATTAAGTGATTTGATTGAAAATAAAGATAATAATTATCGATTAATTCACCAATTTACTATATTTTAGCTGTTGCTCCTTTCCATTTTCCTCAGAAAGACTCTTAAATTAAAAAAAATAAGAGCCAAAACAAAGGCGGAAGCATAAAATTACTAATACTTTTGACTAGTGAGGCCGTTTAGGGATTTAACGTTTATGTTTATTATCCGGGGCCGTTCCACACACTGGATCCTCGGGGCCACCTACCCTAGGGTTCGCCGTGTTTGACATTGCTTCACTGCAAGGTGGCTGTTACTCTTGCCCCGCCCCCTCCAGTAAACTTAGAAAATTAACTAAAACTAAAATCATAAGAAATAATATTTTAATATACTGTACATAGAATCAAAGGGAAATCTAAAATTTTATTTAAATTTTATAATATTTAATTTTTAGAGGATTATACGGAAGCCTTCCCGGGAAAACCAGGTAGATATAATAAAAAAAACTTTATTTTGTTGCCGACGTTTCGAGAGCTAGTCGAACTCATTCTCAGGGCTGGCAAAATTGTCAAAAATAAATACGTGTTTGAACATGTTAATTGGTATCGTCATGATTTGTGCAAATATACAAAACTATTTCACAACAAACCATGTGACCGAAACTGCGTCCCAACAGCAAATACTGTGGCGCAATTTTGTTTGCCATGAGGATGGGTGTGTCTAGCTCTCGAAACGTCAGTTACAAAATATTAAGTTATTTTAATATAGCTAGCTGCTTTTCGCGGAAAGGCTCCCGTACAATCTTCTAATATAATTTTATAATTTCCTATAGTCTTTTTCCCTTTTTGGAATAAATTTTTTTTTAACAAATTACACTGAAACTTGAAAGTTTCTTCTTAAAAAGACCTGCAAACATTTGATATGAAATTTTTTATACAAGTATCTAACAAGTAAATTTAACACAAATCCATATCAATTTAATCAATTTAATACAATTTAAATAAAATAAAGACAAAAATGTCAAAATTTTATTTATTAACGCCACATTTCAAAAATTTTAAAATAACCTTTCCATTTCAGTTTTTCTCTGTCTATTTTATTGGAAATTCAGATAAAAACAAAATTTGTAATTAATATCCAACAAAATATATCGAGATTATGTTGATTTATCTCTCAAATTGAAAATCGACATATTTTATTTAAATTGTATTAAATTGATTAAAATGATTTGTATTTGTGTTAAATTTACTTAGAAATGTTGAAGATATTTCATATTAAATGTTTCTTAAATTAGAGTATCATTAAGGTAGATTAGAACAGGGCTTCTTAAGAAGTAACAAAATGTTACCTTTTTTTGACGCGCAGTGTATTTTGCACAGAAAATTTATTTTTTAAACAGAAATTTTTTTCCCAAGGCTTAGGGGGGAGGTGAGGGGATAGGGAGTTAGATAAATGGACTCTTTTGACTAGAATATAATCTAAAGAATTGAATATTTTTTTTATTTACGTATATCAATTAGCCAGGTAATCTAAACTCTGTTAATATTTTTCATACACGTGTTTTTTTTTTCTTTTTTTGTCACGTAATCTCTGGGTTATTTCCTTATCTACGACGAAAGAAACTTGAATAGCCAGGCAGCCAAGCCAAGCCCTTTGAAAACATATTAAATTTCCAACTATGGATAGATATCTAGGACTCTCAAGTTTACTTTTCTTCTTTCTCTTTCGCCTTTCATTTACATTCCAAAAAAAAAAAAAAATTCGTTTCTTCACTCTTTATCTTATCTCAAATTAAAATTATCATATGGGCGGTGTTTGAAATTTCGTGAAATCAATTAATTGAATAGATAGAATTTTCATCACTTCCTTTTTACTTTCTCTTAACTATTCATCAATTAATGAACGTATTGATTCATGACGATATTTTGATGGAAATACTCGTTTTGGGGACCTGACTCTAAAAAAGGTTCAGCCAAATGGTCTGCCTGTCTGTAAAAAAAAATACCTCCCAAAAACGAAAAGAGCTACGAAGTTGAAATAATTTATAAATGTAACATTTTGAATTCTAATCTACTTCCGTAAACTAAATATAAGTCCACACAAAAAATCTGATGTGACAAGCACAGAACCCAATTTTCAATTACCATAATCTAAAATCTAAATTTATCGAAACGTTGTTTTTAAAAAAGAGTTAAATTAAAATCCTTCCCCTGAAGTGAAGAGAAAAAAAAGCCTCAAATTGAAAATTTATTATCTTTTTATTTTAATTATCCCTTGACCTGTGGCTCAGGACTAGAGAGAGCATTAGCTTCTGGTACAGTGGACTCCACAATTAAGTCCCCACCTGGTATCTAGAGCCTTAAGTATATGGCTAAATAATTTTAAATTTGAAAAGGTAAACTAAAATGATATGTACCAGATTTTACGTTTTACCTTTTCGGTCATTAAAATTATTTCACTACAGGCTCTAGCTATCAGATGGAGACTTAATTGTGGCGCTCACTATACCAAAGATCAAGGTTTCGCATCCCGTCTCATGCTACAAACATTTATTTCAATATTGGATTGGCTACCTAGAGCTAATAGAGACAGGGTCTAAATGGCCTTCGATGCCCAAAAAGAGTCATTAAATCAAATTAAAAAAAAAAAAAATCTTAACTCCCTCCCCTCTCCCCTCCAGTCTTAGAAAATTTTGATTAAATAATAAGTCTACGTTATAGAGTGGAAATATTTAGAATATTTTATCATCACCTCCTAATATTTTTTCCCATCTCTAGATTTACTTGTTAGATAAATTATTATTTTTTATTAAAACGAGAGTTTTTATTTTGGTTCGTTTGCAAAAGAGATAAAGGAAAGGCCTTGCTTAGTTGAGTGCGGGACACGCCAGGCGTTGGAGCTCTTTTCTCTTTTTCTACACTGTAACATTTTTATTTTAAAGTGAATAATAATACAACTCACCCCGGACACATCGCCACTCAACCCATCCCCTCTTTGGACCTCTTATTAAAGGTAATTCATACTTTTCTTTTCAAGAAAAATGATAAAATAAATACTATAATTTTCCTTATTAAAAAAAAAATTATCGGAAGTCTTGGCTACTGTGCTATTTATCTTAAATATCCCTCTCTCCGTCACAAATCACATGAGATTCTTATCAAAGGTATCAATATTCGTTTTTCGTATATTTTTTTATTCTATAACTTTCGAATATTAAATTTTTTATATCTTTTTGTTAATCACCTTAAGGTGCTTCAGGCATATTTATTTATACACTGTAAAAAAAAAAACTTAATTTTAGTGTGTTTTGGAATAGTAAATTTACAAATTTCCCTTGTAATTGTTTATCTACCAAATTTACAAATTTATGCGTTCAAATATTTACAACAAAAAAAAAAAAAAAATCATTTTAAAATTACAATTTTCTTCGAAAAATAGAGTATGTATTGTAATTTTACATATAATTACACATTGTATAGTAATTTTCGTTAAAAATTGTATTTTTTCCAAAGCATTTTGGGAATTCTAAAATTAACATACAATTGCACTCTAATTTTCAAACGACTTTCTAAAATTACAATACATTTGTAATTGGATTTTGGAAAGACTTACTAAATTTAGTATGTTTTGTTTATGTAATTTGCTTCCTATACAATTGCAAAATCAACAAAAAATTTTTTAGTGTACCATTTTGTATACAAATGTTTTAAATAAATATTCATCGGTCTGACTGGGATCCGAACCCATCTTCCGTGGCTTTAAGACTATCAATATTGACATTTGTCAAGACATCTAACCTCTCCGTATACACTTTTTATTTATTTTCATAGGAGTATTTAGGGGTTAAATTAATATTTTGTTATTTAAATAACAATTTTCTTATCTCAAATAAGGATTTTGCTGCTTCTAGTAGATTATTAGATTAGATGTTCTGGTTTAAAAACCACCTGATTAGGGAGACATTTTTTTCTTTATCGCTTCAATTCTCATGTTAGAGAAATTCATTAACTTTCATTCATTTGTTGGTGCTGATCGAGGGAGAGGCGAAATCTCGGGATTGGTGACCCCGACCAATCAGCGTGTTGAACGTTCCCAGGTAGCTATTATACCCCTAAATGGCCTCAGTAGCCGAAAAGGGCTAAAAAAAATTATTTGTATATATTTTACAAAAACATTATAACCATATTCGTTGATAATCAGGTCCGGTGGCCTGGAAAGGTTGGAGATCCTGGGTTCTCATAGCAGTGTTTCTTTCTTTATTCTCAAAAATTTGTTAAATAATTTTCTATTTTTTGACAATCTATAGATCTATAAAATTGGATGCATATTTTCAGACGATTTGCCTGGCATTTTTCACTTTTCCATCTTAATCTATTTATCCTATTTGTTATTTATTTATTTATTTCCATATGACTCCCTCTACCAAAAAACGCTCATTCACTTGATGCTCTCTATTTTCTTAGACGAGTTTCTATGTAAATGAGTGGTGAGAGTATACATGTATGCTGGGCGACGGTCCCCCCCCCCCCCTCTCCCCCTCCACCCAAGACTCGATCGGCTTTGGCTCTCCCGTCTGACAGTCTCAACATCGCCGCCGACAGGCGAGCACCGCACACACCCCAGTGTTTTTTATTTTGTGTTAGTGTTTCTAGTGTCAGTTAGTTCTCTATGTGTGTTTATTATGAATGTATAATGATTGCCGTTGACACACCGGAAACGCCAAGACGCCGTGGCGGTTCCCTCGCCAATATCCGTTCCGTATATGATCGCGTGCATAAATATATCGCAGGTAATTTGTCTTTAATTGATTTTGTATTGTCTCTCACTTCGTTTCCTGTTTTTAAATTAATTTCTATTTAAAAAAAAAATTTGGTATCTAAATTTTCATTTACTTTTTCTTACCTATATATTGAAAGCAGGGCCGCGGACAGACTTGACGGGCCCCGGGGCTACATAATAATACGCCCTCCCCCCCCTGTGAGTTTTTTTTTTATAATTCAAAAGGCTATTATGCCAACACAGTTTTTGACAATTTTTGACACAGTTTTACATAGCTTTTAATATTTATTTAAATAATAAGAGAAAGCAAAAATTTATTAAAATACCCTTAAATACTTATACAGTTTTTATAAAATTGCAGTAGATCAAGAAAATGATTTTTTTTTTTAATTATAATTTTAAGATTTAAGCTTAAAGGGCTCGAGCCCCCTCAGGAAAAAATTTCAATACTTTTTTTAATGGACATTTTAACCATGAAAATTATTTTTTATTAGAATTTTAAGGTTGGAGTGCAAAAGGTCCGGGCTCCGGGGATATAGCCTCCCCCTCCCGTGTGTATAGCCCTGAATTCAAGTCAAAAATTTGATGTCGAGATTTTGTTAAGGCTCCTGAGTTTAAAGTCTGTCTCTGTATGTGTTCAAAATAAAGGATAAAGGAATTGAACTACGAATTTTTTTCTGTTCATAAATTTTACATCTTGAATTCGAATGTACTAAATATATATCTACACAAAATCTGATGTGACAAGCACAACTTTTAATTATCGAAAAGAAAGTTGTGTGCTGTACGATCAGTCACGCCAGATTTGTTTCTCTTAATGTGTGAAGAAAAGAATAGCAGCTAGATAATATTTAATTTATTAGATACTCTATGCTGACGTTTCGGTCTTGATTAAGACCATCCTCAGAGCTTGCCTATATTGACAGCTCGCAAGCTCAGAGGATGATCTTAATCAAGACCGAAATGTCAGCATAGAGTATCTAATAAATGAAATATTATTGGATTCATGTCAAAAATTCGATGTCGGGATTTTGATGGATATACACGTTTTGAGGTCCTCTGAATCTAAAAAAAGACATGGTCTGTCTGTGAACAAAATATCTCAAAAACGAAAAGAGCTAGGAGGTTGAAATTTTATATTTAAGTTAGGTATTCCTCTGTCACGTGACACGAAGCTTTTGAACAAAATCGGCCAAAGAGTACTAGTACTTTACTGATGTACTTTTTTTCGATTTTTTTTGATTTTCTTAAAATTCGCTTCAAAAATCAATTATTTTTTAGATTCTCTTTAAAATGTATATTCTCATTTTAACTTTGAAATCTTCTGAAGACCACTTTACTCTTGTACTTCATAGACAAGATAGGAGAAACAAATGTACCGTACTGTCGGATACTAAATATATGTCGACATTTTGTGTGCGACCAGTCACACCATATTTTTTTAATAAAAATAAATAAGGGTTGCTGTCTTTGTCAGTTAACTCGTGGAATTTTCCCGTTTTCCTTCGTTAAACGTCATTTTACGTATTTAAATATTTTTCTGTTTTGTTTTTGTTTTTAATATTTGAAATGGAAATTGCTCTGCTTATCTTTCTACTCTTTAGGTCTTTAGAACGCATCGTGATCCTCTTGTTATTTTTTTTTTTCACTACTAGTTTTATCAGTTTAATTCAATTATTTTAAATTAATTTTAATCTTGATTAAATTTTATTAGGTTGGAAAGATTCTATTTTGATATCAACATAATCAGAATAATTTTATCTTTAACTTAATTCCAAAATGAAAAAAAAAAGACAGAGTTGGGTTATTAGATAATCAAAATTTAATCTGGGAAATTTTATATAATCAAGAAACTAGAAATTTTCATAATTATTAAAATCCACGTGCTAATTTCATTAGTTAAAGTAAAAAAAAAAAAAGAAAAGTTCGCCTCTTTCTTTCGTATGCATGTCTGCAAAGTAATTTTCAAAACTTGATCTGATCCATCCAATCTCCTGGGATGGGGACGGAGTTGACACTTGCTTATCTTTGGTCGATAACAAGACAAGATGGACCACGTGACACACCCCCGCTCCCCCCCACCCAAAAAAAAAAAAAATACTTAAAAGCAAATATATCAAAACTTTACAAGTTAAATTAAATTAAAATACACTTTTTTTGATGAGATCTTGTTTTTTTATATTCCCTTTAATTACTTATCTCAAAATATTAAGGAATTTTATGATTATCTATACCGTTATATAATTCGCTAAAGTCTGTTCACGGTCTATTTGACAACTTCCCGTTGTAATTTTGAAACGAAATTTTATATGCTTAAAGAGGACTTTCTAGGGATTACAGGAAAATTATTTTCATCCCGAAATTCCTATAACTTTTTGAGTTATTAATTCTCAAGTTACAATGTCTCCCATAGGAAATGTATAGAGAAATATTTATGTATTCATTGCATTTTTGTATTCTATAAATGTAAACAAATCTTCAAGCAGGCACTGGATTGGAATAATAATTTTTTCTAATGATTAAGAAAAGGCGGGTGAAGCTCTAAATTTTTCACTGACTGACTAGAGACTTCAAGGGTTGTCGTTGGATTAATCAAAAGAAAATTAAAAGTTAGACCCATCTCAATTTTCCCCTAGCAAACAAAAATGTTTCACTATATTCATGATATAATTTTAATAGCTATTTGAGTCATTTTGTATTCAAATATTTAAAGAGGTGTCTACGAGCTCTGAACTCAATTTTGACTCATCTTCTTATCGTAAAGAAAATTTTTTTTTTAAAGAGTATAATTTACAAAAACTAAAAAGTTAGTGAGGAAAGGCTTAAGAAAATTTATAATAATTTTGCATGCAATATAATCACAACAAATTAAATGAAATATTTCTAAAAAAAGCATAGATAACAATGAAGGTACACTTAAATCGGATGAGGGGATTACAAGTCTTAAAAAATCTTACCTTATCAAAAATATTCCTTTACATACCGGTATTTACAATATTATTTACAATTTAATACATCACGTCTGTTTTTTTGTGTATTTTAGACTTCAGTTCCTTTTTAAATAAATAATACAGCCATGTTCGGGAATGAATTTAATTATCATTAACAACAATAAATAAAATTGATTAATTAAAATATTTATTTATAAAAAATTAATAATCAACTAAATGAATCAAATTAGAGTTTTATTTTTCACGGCGAATTTGATCCTCGCCAATATTTTTATTTAAATATTAATAACCAAATATAGCAAATATAAATTTGCTTTTAAAGAAAAATTCTTTTTAATAATTTTTTTTTTTTTTTATTCATGTTTCATTTCCAAATATGGTTTTATTTATTTAATTTTCATTTAAAATATGAACAAATAAGGACGAATCGAATTTTCATATTATTAATTAATTTAAATAAATAAATATTTATACATTTTTTTTTTCTTTGGTTATGTTTTAATTATTTACTTATTATTACGTATAAAAGAAAAATTTCATATTGAAATCAATTCGTATTAGGGCAAAAATATTCACATGGTGATATGATCTGAGTTCGATTCCCACGACTGGCTGGCTGGGCTCTTTGTTTATTTTTTAAAAACTCATTAAATCTTTTGGTATAATCAAGAGAGAAGGGATTCAACTTGATTACATTCACTAAACTCCATTTTTATTTTATTTACAAACTTTTTTTATTCTCTTTGGTTCTAAAGGAGATAAGAGGGGAGGGGGAGGGGGGATGGCGCTTCAGGTGCATTGAACTGTGAAGTCGATCTGAATTGTTTGGGGGTCTTTTTTTTTTATTAATCAATATTTTTTAATATTTTTTTTTTTTTTGCTTTTAAAGCAAAAGTTTATTTATTAGTATTGAAAAAAAAAAAAAAATTAATCAGCGAAATATTGAATTTCACGCTTCTTATATTTTTGCTCATCTTTTCCTTCTAGGTGGTGGGGGAAATCCTGCGTATTATTTTCCCATAACTTCTCTCTGTTTTTATTTTGGGAAAAAACAAATATATTAGTTTTATTTCCGGAGCAAAAAAACTAATATATCTTACGTATTTCCTTAATTTTTTTTTTTTTTTTTTTGTTTTTTGGCTAATACGAACGTTGAAATAATAGTAAAAAACTTTAATTTGTTTTAAATACCCGTCCATTCATTCATCCGGTATTTTTTTTATTTGTGTGCTATGTCTTTGTGGCTGTAAATCAAAAAAGATTTCAAGTATATCGCATTTATTCTCGCTCTGAAGATGGCTTTGATAAGGGGCCGAAACGTCAGTCGGGTTCGACTTTAATCAAATAAATTTGGCGAAAGTTTTTTTTTTTTTCGATACCGTCTATATATAATATAAATTTATTTAATTTTGATAATTCTCTCTCCGGGGGTGTCGATGTGTACATAAAATAGAATTTAAACTTGCCGAAGAAACAGTGCCTGAATTCATAATCGCTACAAAGTTTTGCTTCTGGAAAGTTGCATATGAAGACGCAAAGATGAATAAAAATAAATAAGAGGATAAAGAAGAGACCTCAACTAAAAATAAATTGTCTTGACGATTAAATATATATACATTTTATTTTTGAAATGATTCATGTTGTTTACAGACCTGAAGATGGTTGAATAATCGACCGAAACCAATGAACTGCAGTCAGATTCAATAAAATCCTGAAAATAAAATATTTTAATTGATGTAATCTTTGCATCTGCAACTCCCCAGAAGCACAGTAGTCCTCCATATGTGTACAGTAAGCGCCACAATTGAAGTCCCCACTTGATAGCTTTAGCCTTAAGTATATGGTGTAAAGTGAAATAATTTTAATGATCGAAAAGGTAAAACGTAAAATCTGATACAGATGATTTTATTTTATCTTTTAAAATTTAAAATTATTTCACTATTTATCATATTCTATACCATATACTTAAGGCTAAAGCTATCAGGTGGGAACTTAATTGTGGCACTCACTGTACCTATCCCATCGGTGTTGGCAAATTTTACTGCCGATAGCCCTTGCCTGTCAGTCAAAATATCGTTTAAAATGAGGCATGAGTTTGTGATTGAACAAATCGCACCCCCTGGGCTCGAACTAGAACTTGCCGCTTTTGTCAATTATTCCTTATATATATATATATATATATATATGAAGTGTATCTGTCTGTCATTTTCTGTTTGACCAGAATTTTGAAAATTTTGCACTCTTCTAGATGACGTTATGGAGAGTCCAGGGAAAATACTTAAATTCTTAAAAGGGGAGGTGCAAAAAATTCCAGAAAATGAATTTGCCCATTGGAAAGAAATTAAAATCTATATATGTATAATAATGGAGGGTCCGTCCGTCTGTCTGTCACTTGACCAACTTCTCGTTGAAATTTTGCATTCTTAGAACGTTTTTTTTTTTTTTTTTTTTTATTAACACTTACACTTTTTTCTCATTCCCACGCTATAGAAAGTAGGCACGCTAACAACTACACCAATCCCGCAGGCTCTTTGAACGTTATGAAGAGCCCATAAAAAGTATTCGGATCCGCTAATTTTCAAAAGGTGAAGCACAAAAAAAAAAAATTCCAGAAAATGAATTTGCCCATTATTTATAAAAAAAAAAACACACTTTTTTCTCATTCACACTCACACTCACATTCACACTGTCTTTTCGGCAACTCAGGCCATATAAGACATTTACGATAACCGTTATTGATTTAATATACATATATGGGGTCCAGGCATTCTTATTTAAGTCATTTGGTATCCAATTGGCTTAAATAAAATCATCGGACTGCCTGGGGTCCGAACCCGCGACGTTTGGTATAGGAGATTAGCACGCTAACCTCTACGCCATGCCCCGAGGGCAATTTGCCCATTGGAAAGCATTGAGTTTTGAATTAATTGTTCTATGAAAAATTAAAGCCAATTAATTAAAATTAATTGTTATATAATTAAATTTTTATTTTTATTTTCCTTAGAGAGATCGGGGTTCGGGCTAGGATTGGGTAAAGACAGACAGACAGACGGACACTCTGGCATTATATATATATATATATAGAGATAGATCCTTTTTTAAGATAAGAGAGTGTTATTTTTTATTAATTGCCTGGAACGAGTTGACTGAAAAATTGAGGCACTTGATTAAGAAAAGGCGAGGGTCCGCCGCAGGCGGTCCTAAATAATTTCATTTTTTTATATACTTATACAAACAACAACATCAACAAATATCTTGCCCTTCGTATTATAGATTTCCTATATTAATCAATTAAAAGCAAATAATGTTATATTCTCCCTCCCCCCCACCACGTTATTTAATTATTTCAAAATGTTTCTCTACCGTCTTTTTAGACGCAATTAGTCAAATTTATAATTGAGTTATGGTTTGAGTTTTGTACTCTATTTAATATTTATAATTTTCTTTATTAGAGTGTGTGAGAAATTACCTTTTAGAGTCCCAAGTCAGGTCATTAATAAGGAAAATTTTAATAAATAATGAAAAAAAAAACGCTAATTGTATTATTAATAATAAAAAAAAAAAATACCTGGAATCGAAAATGAAGTGTAATTTCAATTTACCCCACTGTCATAATAAATGTCATTATATTACATTCAGGTCGATATTTTGAAGGAAATACACGTTTTGAGGCCTCCAGAGTTCTGTCTGTTAAATAAAGTATGAAGAAATTGAACTACGGTGTTGAAATTTTATATTTAAGTTAGGCACACCTTTGGGACATAAGACGTTGCTTTTGAACAAAATCGGCCAAAGAATAGTAATACTTTACTGATGTAATTTTTCAGTTTTTTTTGGATTTTCTCTAAATTCGCTCAAAATTTTTTGATTAAAATTCAAGAAACAATTATTTTTTAGATGCTCTTTAAAATGTATATTCTCATTTTACCATTGAAATCTTCTGAAGGCCACTTTACTCTTGTACTCCATAGGAAAGATAGGAGAAATAGTTGCCATGGTTAACAAAATATAAATATTCTTATAAATTTTACATCTTGAATTATCGGTGGAAACTGAGAATATATATCTCGACACAAAAAATCTGGTGTGACAAGCACAGTACACAATTTTCGATTTCCGAAGGTAAGAGAAAGTTGTGTGCTGTGCGACAGTCACACCAGATTTTTTCAACATGCGATAAATTGTGATTAATAAAATCCCTCACCAGACGTCCTTAAGGACTGAAAAGAGTCAAGGACCCAAGAAATTAATCAGAGACTGAAATATTCGTTTGCAAGTCGAGATGACCACCGTTTTTTTTTTTTTTTCTCATTAAGAAGTTTATCAATTCAAATTCAATTTATTTTGAATAATTGCGTTTTAGATAATATTCAAAGAGAGGGATTTTCTCTCCTTGGTAAGTGATGAGTTAGTTCACCTTTTACTGGCTTAAAATTTAAATTTCTTTCTAAATGAAATTGGCATTGCAAAGAGGCTTTTTCTAATTAATTTACGAGAGTAAGCTTCGCCAATATATAGGCGTATATTAAAATTAAAATTAAGTTCAGATTTTACATCTAAATTTAAATGAAATGCTTGTTTGCAAAATATTACTTCCTGATATATAAATAAAAAATCTGGTGTGATTGGTCGCACACCCACTTTTATTTTCAATAATTGAAAGTGTTGTGTTCTATGCTTGTCACACCACACTGTAAAAAGAAAATCTTAATTTTAGTGTGTTTTGGAATACTAAATTTCCCTTGTAAATGATAACTACTATACATTTATCTACAATTTACAAATTTATGCGTTCAAATATTTACCACAAACAAAACATTTTAAAATTACAATTTTCTACGAAAAATAGAGTATGTATTGTAAAATTCACTTAGAGCAAACCACAGTGAAAACGCGCAAAAAAAAAGGAAAATTGTAAAAGATTTAAAAATTTTCAAAAAAAATTTAAAAAAAAGTGGTCTATAATAAAAATCTCCTAATAATAATTTTACATACATTGTATAGTAATTTTCGTTAAAAATTATATTTTTTTCAAAAGCAGTTTGGGAATTCTAAAATTACCACTACAATTGCACTCTAATTTTCAAACGGCTTTCTGAAAATTACAATACATTTGTAAATGGTTTTTGCAAAGACTTACTAAATTTAGTATGTTTTTGTTTATGAAATTTGCTTCCTACACAATTGTAAAATCAAAATTTTTTTTACAGTGTAGAGATTAGTTTAGCAATAAAATAAAATCTTTGATTATTTAATTTAATCAAACTAATATCGATTTTAATGTAAATAAATAAAATAATTCGTTGTTTTAATTTAAAATGTAACAAAATTCAACTAAACTATTGTGCTTATCTGACAACTCCGGGACATACACAATTTAATAGATTGATGATGGGAGAATAAAGTTTTCCCGAAACGTCTCGCTGGAATGTAAATAATCGGAGAATTTTTAATTTTGGCTACGTCATTTTCCTTTTGTTTTGTTGTATTTGCTATTGTATTTAAATTAGTGTTTGTTGGGCCAGCGGGTCTTAATAATTTACATATTCTAAAATAGGTAAGAGAAAGTAATGTATTATATATTCTTACTATTCTGACAATTGAAGGAGGCAGAGAACTAAGAATTTTTTTTCTGAAGATGAGTGCCGTTTCGTCCCCGAAACGTCGACAAGGAATACCAAAATAATTCAGGCTTTTATTTTATTTTATTTATTTTTATAATTTTATAGTAATTTTCGTTAGAAATTATATTATTTTCGAAAGCAGTTTGGGAATTCTAAAAATACAACACAATTTGCACTCTAATTTTCAAACGGATTTTGAAAATTACAATACATTTGTAAATGGTTGACTTACTAAATTTAGTATGTTTTTATGTATGAAATTTGCTTCCTAAACAATAATAAAATCACAAAAAATTGTTTACACTGTAGAATATTTTGTTGCCAATGCCTCCATTCTTATCTATGAAGTACACACCATTTTATATAAATTTATCACAATTTGTGAGTTGACTAGATATTATGCATCACAACGCACAACTCTGTGATTTTGTGAGGCCGACACTCGGTGTAGTCTAATAAAATTCTTTTAATAATGATTTAATTTGCCGTTAGGGATTCCCCTGGTGGTGCAGCCAGGTGAAAAACAAAAACAAATCTATCTTGATAGCCCTGAAAAAGTGCACGTGACAGGCTGCTTGACTGCACTGCACCTGGCAATCCCATCACTAATACCAACTTAAATAAAAAAATATATTTATTTTTATCAGTTCATTCTCTCTGATAATTGAATCATTACTCCTAAAAATAATCTCTTAACAAACGGATTTATTTTAATTTGTTTTTGTTTTTTGTTTGCCACACACACAGTTATAACGACTACTGTATAATTAAATTAATTGAGTCGCAAACTTTTTTTTTTTTTAAACACTAAAAAACAAAATTTAGGAATCCTTTATCAACAGATGTTTCATCTTTCTATATTAGAAATTGCATATTTATGTTCTAATGATGCCTCTTCTTTTCTTCGTCATATTAGAATTATTTGTTTGATCTGAGAGTGAAAGAAGACGGTATTGTAAGCATTTTACAGATCAGGCAGAGTCCAAACGCCCCCCCCCCCTCCGAAATCTAAAAAATTGTATTTATTAGTGACTGAATCCAAGCTAATATATCAGGGCTATAATCCCAGGGAGGAATTTACAATATTTTTTATAATTTTAATTTTGAAACAGAACATATTTACGTTTATTATAAAACGTTAAGGAATCTTTCTTGTCAAATGAAAATTGGAAGTTGGAAGCAGTAGCGGATCCAGAGGAGTTTCTCGGGGGGGGGAGGGTAATCTGGTGTGACTGGTCGCACAGCACACAATTTTTTCGTATTATCGGTAATTTAAAGGGGCATTCTGTAGTTGTTTACCAGAATACAAATCAAATTTAAATTTTTAAGTATTTTT
Organism: Euborellia annulipes; assembly: GCA_023213315.1. Taxonomy (NCBI): domain Eukaryota; kingdom Metazoa; phylum Arthropoda; class Insecta; order Dermaptera; family Anisolabididae; genus Euborellia; species Euborellia annulipes. The sequence goes on along the minus strand of JAKCPI010016472.1, from coordinate 58,658 downwards.
AAAATTTTATATTAAAGATACAATTTTTATCCCAAAAAAAATATTTTCCTCAAATCTCGGGGGGGGGGGGCAATTACCCCCTTTACCCCCCCCCCTTGTATCCGGTTGGAAGGTCAATATTATTAGAAATTTTTCACTATTTATAGATAATTTTAATTTCGAGCCTATAACATAATGCAGATTCGGTTTAAAAAAAACTCAATAAAAACAATTACAAACGAATCAATTAATAAAACTGATGATGGTCTTTTATGTTAAGGAAAAAAAAACCGAAACGTTTTTTAAACACTTTTCGTCTACTGCGGCTATTTAGGGGTTAACATTTTTTATTTAAATAATACTCTTTATTGTAAATTTATTAAAATAAAATTATAACCCCCGCAGTAGCCTAAATGTGTGAAAAAAAAAATAAAAGTTTCGGTTTATTTTCTTTTACATTAAAAACATCATCAGGAATTTGTTTTATTAATTGAGTCCTGATGATGGTTTTTTATTTGAAAGAAAAAAAACCGAAACGTGAATATGCATTACGTTATTGGCTAGAATTAAAAAAAAATCTGGTGTGATTGGTCGCACAGCACACAACTTTCTCTTACCATTGATGTCGATATATATTTACTTTCCACCAATATATTAAAATTCAAGATGTAAAATTTATAAACATATTTTGTTATCATGGCAACCATTTCTTCTATTTCCTATGAAGTACAAGAGTAAAGTGGTTCTTCAAACAATTTTGAAAGCAAAATGTGAATATACATTTTAAAGGACATCTAAAAAATAATTGATTTTTGAATTTTAATCAAAATTGTTGGAGCGAATTTTGAGAAAATCGAAAAAAAGTGAAAAAATACATCAGTAAAGTACTAGTACTCTTTGGCCGATTTTGATCAAAAGCTTCGTGTTACGTCCCAGTGGGGTACCTAACTTAAATATAAAATTTCAATCTCCTAGCTCTTTTCGTTCTTAAGATATTTTGTCTACAGACAAATCCGCGAAAACCACTTTGTTGGATTCAGTGGAACACAAAACGTGTATTTCCAACAAAATCTCGACATTGAATTTATGACATGAATCCAATACTTTCTCTATATAAGCTAAGAGAAAATAAAAACAAATCCTAACCTTTAATAATTCAAATTTTAATAGGCTTTCACTAAACAATAAAAATTTTATGACTTGTAAATCTCGAATAAAAATTATCCTAAGTAATTTTCTAGGATTATTTATTAGAAACTGTAATTCAGATGTTTATAATTAAATCCTCCCACCCCCTGACCTACAATCTGTCATTTATGCAATCCCCCCCCCTTCTTTTTGACTTTTGCAATGGAGAATATCATCTTCTTAAGACCTCGTTAGTTTCTCTCTGATCCGCCAACCTGGGTGTGAATGTTAGTCATTTAGTGAGTACTGCTTTCGTAAGCAGTTGCGCCATAACACCCGGTCGGCCATCTGCTCAAAAAGTACGCCCTCCAAGCTGTTTGGTTTACTCCACTTTTATTTACCATCAGGTTTTTATATGACCATTATTTTATGATTTGTTTTTTTTAAAGGTATATTGGTATAATAAGGAGTGTAAGAGATCCCCTTTCTCTTTTGCATATTGAAGCTCTCGCCTACTAATGAACGTTTCTTAGAATATTATTTTAATAAATGATCCGCTAAGTATGCATACTAATAAATACATTTGTGTTGTGAAGGAAGCAAATTTCATATACAAAAACATACTAAATTTAGTTTTATTTAAAAACCATTTACAAATGTATTGTAATTTTTGAAAGTCGTTTGAAAATTAGAGTGCAATTGTGTGATAATTTTAGAATTCCCAAACTGCTTTCGAAAAAATACAATTTTTAACGAAAATTATTATACAATGTATGTAAAATTGCAATACATATTCTATTTTTCGAAGAAAATTGTAATTTTAAAATGATTTTTTTTGTTGTAAATATTTGAACGCATAAATTTGTAAATTTCATAGTAGTTATTACCCACACAGCACAAAATATTGCAGCAATCTTGCAGAAATATTGCAAATCTTGCTCAATATTGACAATATTGCTGCTCACTATTGACAATATTGCAGCAACATTGATGCAATATTGAAAACCTTGGCAACTGCGGCAATATTCCAAGCTAGGAATATTGCAGCAACATTGCAGCAATATTGTCGCAATATTCCTATGTCCGACTTTTTGCAACAATGCAGAAATATTACGGTAATATTGCTGCAATGTTGCTGTTTGAGCTGCAATATTGTCAATATTGAGCAAGATTCGCAATATTTCTACAACATTGCTGCAATATTTTGTGCTGTGTGGGTATTTACAAGGGAAATTTGTAAATTTAGTATTCCAAAACTCACTAAAATTAAGATTTTTTTTACAGTGTAGGCTTTAATATTTTTTTTTTTTTATCAAATGTCTCTTAGCTCAATTTTTTTCATTTGACTTTCGATTACCGAAGGTAAGAGAAAGTTGTGTGCTGTGCCCCAGTCACACCAGATTTTTTTTTAAGAACGTTTAGATTGCCCCTCCTACTCCTCCTTAAATCCTTAAATATCTCACTTAAACTGAGATCATTTACATTTTTAATATTCAAATTTATTTGGGGTTAAATGCTTTTCACTATACACAGATTGCCGACACTTTTATTATCATTTATTAATTTAAATAATGATAAATGATATGCGTCCAGCCCATTCCATTTGTCCTTGTTCTTTCAGCAGATGTTTTAAAGTCACTCGATGTTGTTGACCCCCTTTTTTTTATTTTATTTTTTTTTTTAAATCGTCATCATCCCTTGTTTGGCGTTGCTTATTTTTCCGCCCATACCGTCCCACCACTCTTCACCGATTTGGTGTAATTGAATTATCCCATTCAAGATGAAAAATCGTTGCCAACGGGCAAAGTCAATTAGGCAAATTTGTAGATCTCTTTTCTTGATACCACCTCCTTTTTTTTTATAGTTCGTGCATTCACCTCCTGCAAATTTAATGTGACCTTGGTAATCCTTTTAGATTTCAAATTTTATCATGATGACGTCATTTTTTTTTGAGAGTCTCTTTATTGTGACGTTTCGGCCACTGGTTTAGGCCATCTTCAGAGCCGGAGGCGAGAATAAATGAAATTTTAATTTTCTTACAAAATTTCATTCAACGTTTCGGCCACTGGCTTAGGCCATCTTCAGAGCCGGAGGTGAGATAAATGAAATTTTGAATGAAAATTAAAATTTCATTTATTCTCGCCTCTTGCTCTGAAGATGGCCTAAACCAGTGGCCGAAACGTCACAATAAAAGAAATAATTTTGGCTGTATATGTCTTGGAATTTTTTTTTTTTGACTCCGCCTTAATAATACTTCCATCCACAAAGACATACGTCACAATAAATTTATAAAATATTTTTTTTTTAATTTATTCCTATTTATAAAACTAGTAATCATTTGGAAAATTGCTCGCTGTAGTTATCATTCGCGCCTCCCCTTAGACTAGTCTGCGCCTCCCTAGGGAGGCACGCCTCACAGTTTGGAAAACACTGTGCTAGAGGGAATGGAGGGAAAGAGTTAGGTCCGCCGCCCCCGCACCGCGGGAATAAGGCGAGGATAGAAGAAGAGTTTCGGTCATTCTCTGGCCTTCTTCGGGTAGAGATTTTAGATGACATCTTACATCAAGTTACCCTTCAGAATGAATAGGGCCAGAGTCGAAACTAAATAAACTACAATTTATAATCTTTAAGAGGAGGGAGGAGGGGATTGGTCCAATCCTCATCTCTCAACCTATTATAGGCTAAATCAACCAATCAAAGTCTAAGATGAAAGAATTTTAAATTTAATAGTTCTGTTATCGAAGACAAACAATTAAAAGAAAAGTGTGTCCCAATTGATGATGTTTGGTTGGTGGACGTGGATATAAACACATCGGACAGATTTGACCATAAGGTCCTCGAGGTCATCCGGATTGTTATATACTCTGAGCTCGTTTTCGACGACTCACATGTCATCCAGGGATTTACGTAATGACATTTTAGTATCCGATATCAAGGAGTAGGGGGGGGTGGGAAATTGAGATGGCAAGACAAAGAGAGAGAACATCAGAGTCAACACAACGGAAACACAATCGAAGAGCAAATTTGAAAAAAAAAAAAGTTAAAATGATAGATGAACTTGAGGTCTTAAAATAAAAGAAATTTTATTTGAACGTAAAAAAAAGAGATAAAATATTGTATAAGAGAGAACAAACACATCACACAACTGAAGAAAGTGGTGTGTTTGCGATAAGTCACACCATTGTATTTTATTCATTATTCCATAGTCCTCGGGAATTGATCAGCTTTGTCCATCGATATCTTCTGAAGATTACTTTACTCTTGTACTTCATAGGCAAGATAGGAGAAATGGTTGCCATGCTAACAAAATATAAATATTTATATTCATAGCTACACTGTAAAAAAAAAAATCTTAATTTTAGTGTGTTTTTGAATACTAAATTTACAAATTTCCCTTGTAAATGATATCTACTATGCATTTATCTACTAAATTTATTAATGTATGCGTTCAAATATTTACAACAAACATTTTAAAATTACAATTTTCTTCGAAAAATAGAGTAGTGTATTGTAATTTTACAAACATTGTATAGTATTTTTCGTTAAAAATTGTATTTTTTCTCGAAAGCAGTTTAGGAATTCTAAAATTACCACACATTTACACTCTAATTTTCAAATGTCATTCTAAAATTACAATACATTTTCATTCAATTTTCTAAACGACTTTCGAAAATTAAAATACATTTGTAAATGGTTTTTGCAAAGATTTACTAAATTTAGTATGTTTTTGTGTAGGAAATATGCTTCCTAAACAATTGTAAAATTACAAAAAAATTTTTTACAGTATACTTATAAATTTTACATCTTGAATTCTAATATATCGGCGGAAACTAAATATATGTCGACACGAAAAATCTGGTGTGACAATCACAGAACACAACTTTCTATTACCGAAGGTAAGAGTAAGTTGTGTGCTGTGCGACAGTCACACCAGATTTTTTTTTTTTTTTAGAATAAAATTTTTCAAAATAAAAATACCAATTTTCGAGTAAATTGTAGTTTATTTAGTTTCAACTCTGGCCCTATTCATTCTGAAGGGTAATTCATTCTTTAGGGTAACTTGATGTAAGATGTCATCTAAAATCTCTAACTGAAGAAGGCTAGAGAATGACCGAAACGTTATAGCTTATACCGGTGTTTCCCAGCCCAAAGGGGCGTTGGGAATAAATTTACACTCTAGAGGCACCTTTCCTTTTTTTTTGTGTCTGATATGCTAGAGAGCGGAGTCTTTATGCATTCAAAATGCTTAGCCGTTATCTTAAAAATAGCTTTTCCCCTTCAAAATTAAAAAAATATTATTTATATATTTTAAAAATATTGATTTGATTGACTAAAGTCAAGGTTATTCACCCCAAAAAAGTTCTATCTCACATTTGTCAAATTTCATCCTACCCGAGAAGAGAATGAAGCAAAAGCATATTTAACTGTTTCAATATCATAGTTCTAGAATTTAATTTAATCCATATGAACGAAATTTTTATTTAAAGTCGCTAACATTCCTTATTGCTTATTTTAATCCTCGCTAAGTATCATGATTTATGCAAAAATATTCTAAAAATCTCAGATTAAAGAGACTGACTTGTTAATAAACCCAAAAGATTCATGGGCTGCTTCCATAAAATAATTCATAACTGATTTAATTAGAAGGATTAACTCGGAACGAACAGCCTCTCAGACGATAAGCCTGCATCCGTTTAAAATAGACGGGCATTATAATTAAAAATTGCGCTTTTTATTGGGGACTACACACTTGCATGCATGTAAAAAAAATTCTCGTAAAAAAAATGACAGTCGCCAATATTTAAAAATAAGGAAGTCACGAGACTCAGACCAGTCTGGCAACGTCGCATAAAATAATACTCTTTTCTCGCTGTCAGTTACATTTTTTTCCATTTTACGATATTTTTTCTCGCAAATCGTCCATTGTGTTTAAACTGATTTGCATTAATCATTGTAATATATTAAATAAAATAAAATTGAAGGCTTTTAAGATTTAAAATAAACAGCTGATGAATACAATGTTGCCAGATATATATTACGTGAAAAACTGTTCAAGTCAAAAGTCATTCATTTATTATTTTTGGTAATTAAATTATTAACTTAATACACTTATAAACTATGATAGGTCACGACTAAATTATAATAAGGAATTTTGGCATTCAAATTTGTAATTTTATTTAAAAAAAAAATTTAGATTCTATTATGACTTACGGGGTTACGTGTGTAGATGAACAAAACTGAACGGAATAACCATTTGAAATTAAACTTTAGGGGCTTTATTTATCTTTCTCGGTGTTAATCAGTAAAAATTAGTAATGATCGATTTTTATCCAGTTTTTTTTTTTTTTTTTTTAGGGAAATTGCGGTTTCCCGTCACGTGACGTGTCAGGAAATAAGAATATGAGATGAGAGAGAGAAATTTTTTTTTTATATTTATTTCAGTTTATAAGATTAGTTCAATAAGTGAAGTTTCAATGAAAGTTCGGGATAATTTAGACGTTTTTGAATCTCTAGGTAAAGTTTTTTTTTTTTTATTTTATTAGAAAAGTTGTGAATTTCTTTTCAAATTTCAACGATTTTGATTAAAATTCAATTACACTGTAAAAAAATAAATCTTAATTTTAGTGTGTTTTTGAATACTAAATTTACAAATTTCCCTTGTAAATGATATCTACTATGCATTTATCTACTAAATTTACAAATGTATGCGTTCAAATATTTACAACAAACATTTTAAAATTACAATTTTCTTCGAAAAATAGAGTATGTATTGTAATTTTAGAAACATTGTATTTTTCGTTAAAAATTGTATTTTTTCTCGAAAGCAGTTTAGGAATTCTAAAATTGCCACATTTTTACACTCTAATGTCATTCTAAAATTACAATACATTTTCATTCTAATTTTCAAACGACTTTCGAAAATTACAATACATTTGTAAATGGTTTTTGCAAAGATTTACTAAATTTAGTATGTTTTTGTGTAGGAAATATGCTTCCTAAACAATTGTAAAATTACAAAATTTTGTATTTTTTAGATGCTCTTTAAAATCTCATTTTGCTCTCAAAATTGTTCCAAGACCACTTTACTTCATAGAAAAGATATGGTTACCATGGTAACAAAATATTCCCATGTTTATAAATTTTACATCTTGAATTCGGTGGAAACTAGATATATCTCGACACAAAAAAATCTGGTGTGACAAGCACAGAACACAACTTTGTGTGCTGTGCAGTCACATACGTTTACGTTTTCATTCGAATATTTTTAAATAGCTCTGATCCCATTTTACTGGTTTATTTACATTTAATTATTTGGGGTCAGTAATTCATTAAAAGTTGATATGCTGCAGGACTTTATAAATAATTGAACAGTGCAATATAAAAGCTATTAGACGATCGGGGGGGGGCTCTCTGATTAGATGCCATTCAAAATCAAATTGAATGCCTGCCTCTCCATTTGCAGAGGGTGGGGCAATTCTTTTTTTTTTTTTTTTAATTATACATGTATAAATTTTCGTTAATATTCATATTTCGAGATCGAATTCCGCATGGCAGTAATATTTAAAAATAACACTACATCTGCGTCACTGTACCAGATAAATATTTGAATCAACCGAATGGGTTTTTATTTTCAGATTAAAAATCCGTGACCTACGGGTGGGTTCTAAATTTATCTCCATTTCTCACCGTTTATAAAAAAAAATCTGTTATGTTTATTGTGGCAGTTTATCATTTTTTTTAATGATCTTGGGGTGGAGATTAATTTATAAAGTAAAAAAAAAAAATAACTATTCAGCATCAAGCAAATTCTAGATCTGAGATAATAATTTTAACCCTTTTCAAGCAAAGATAAAATAAAAGCCTGAATTATTTTGGTATTCCTTGTCGACGTTTCGGGGACTCATCTTCAGAAAAAAATTCTTAGCTCTGCCTCCTTCAATGGTCAGAAAAGTAAGAATGATAGTACATTACTTTCTCTTACCTATTTTAAATAGAATTATTACGACCCGCTTAGAGACACCAGTCCTCGGTGGTTAGGTCCAACAAACACAAATTTAAATACACTAACAATACAACAAAACAAAGGAAAAGGAGTAGCCAAAATTAAAAATCCTCCGATTATTTACATTCCAGCGAGACGTTTCGGGAAAACTTTATTCTCCCATCATCAATCTTTTAAATTGTGTATGTCCCGGAGTTGTCAGATGGTCACAATAGTTTAGTTGAATTTTGTTACATTTTAAATTAAAACAACGAATTATTTTATTTATTTACACTAAAATCGATATTAGTTTGATTAAATTAAATAATCAAAGATTTTATTTTATTGCTAAACTACCCGAGTCGAAATCGAACGCCTGGTTTGAGTCTACAAAACCTCAGAATCTAATTGTTGTCTAAGTAGACTTAACAGAATCAAACTAGGATTTGAAAGCATGGTTTCTATGGGAATTTGATAGTCTGGTTTGGTTCTAACAAGTCTACTTATGTCCCTTTTTGACATGTTTAGACTCAGACCAGGTATTCGAAATACTAGTTTAAGTCTACCAGATCTACTATTACGACCAGCAGTATTGAATGCTAGAATCCTAGTTTAGGCCTATGAATTCTCATTTAAAATTTGTTTATATACATATATACAGAGTGACAAAAAAGTTCTGATAATTTTGTTAGATTAGCAAAGAGGTATGCTTGTTTTTTGGCAATGAGAAAAATAACTTTTAGAGTGATTTCTTCAAATATTTCGAAGACATTTAATAGCACTTCACCGCTGATGAAGAAGTCCTATTAAATGCCATCGAAATATTTGAAGAAAACACTAAAAGTTATTTTTCTCATTGCCAAAAAACAAGCATACCCCTTTGCTAATTTATACAACTTGGCACTCCACATTCGAAATATTTTACTTTCTCTTACATCTATATATGTTACTATATATAGAGAGAAAGTATTGGATTCATGTCAAAAATTCGATGTCGAGATTTTGATGGATCTTCACGTTTTGCTCTTCATTTCGCTACAATTAAATTCTTAAATAAAAGGAAAATCAAATTAATCTTTAAATAAAATATTTTTTGTTTAAATATCAATTTTTTTTAATTTGAGAATATATATTTAAAAAAATTTTAAAAATTCCAAATGCTCTTCGTGTCGATTTCAATATTTCTGGAAATTCATTACTGAAATTGTTTTAAAGAAAATATGGATGTAAAAATGAGTTTCCATCTCTAAAATAAATCACATTAATTTTTATCTTGACTGTATATGTAGGCCTATACCATTATCACGTGTGGAAAAATATTTTTCTTTTCAGTAAGAACTTCATTTAGTTCTCTGGAAATGTGAAAAATATATAAATTAATTTTATAAATTTATAATCTTTTTTAATTTGTCTTCTTACCTTTCAAAATGACATGAATGGCCAATGTTCCTTGTATTCATTTATTAAAATTAAAGTGGCTTCTTCAGGCCAATGTGTTTTTACAACTAAAATTTATAATGAATATAATTGAAAAAATTAAATAGAATATAAGATTACATCTATATAAATAAAATAAAAATAACAGCTAACCTTATCATTTTGTTTTGGCTTGTTTTTATAACGTTGACCCTTAAATAAATAAAAATAATTAATAATAATAAAGAAAATTAATGAAAAAAATGAAAATAAAACTTAAAACTTACTTCTTTTTATCGATAATAAATCCAAATATCCAAGGAATGAAAGAAAATGGAAGGTGGTCATCTATTAAAGCTTTGGCGCTGAGATCGCACTGTTTTTAATTTTTACCCGAGAGGATTAGAAGGTTCAAACCAGTACTTCCCGAGCAAAATCGAAGGGCTTGAACCTTTTAGTCCTCAATTGAAGACTGCAAGGTTCAAGCCAGGCGTTCAAGTACTGGTTTGAACCTTCTAATTCTCCTGGCAGGCTCAGTAGGCTCAAGCCAGGCTTTCAATTTTGACTCAAATACTGGTTTGAACCTTCTAATTCTCCTGGTAGGTTTAGTGGCTTTAACCAAATTTTAACCTATCAAATAACAAAGGATTGAGGACAAAGGTCAAACCGGCGTCAAGTACGTTGAATCTTCTAATTCTCCTGGAGAACAGTAGGCTTTCACAAATTGTAAAAAAAACATCCCACAAATAACAGGAATCAGGACTAAAAGGTCAAACCGGGTCGATTCGACTCGGAATCTCTACACCGTAAAAAAATTTGATTTTATAATTGTGTAGGAAGCAAATTTCATAAACAAAAGCATACTAAATTTGGTAAGTCTTTGCAAAAACCATTTACAAATGTATTGTAATTTTTGAAAATTAGAGTGCATTTGTGTGGTAATTTTAGAATTCCCAAACTTCTTTCGAAAAAATACAATTTTTAACGAAAATTGCTATACAATGTATGTAAAATTACAATATCTATATATAATAATTACGGAGTGTCCGTCTGTCCGTCTGTCCGTCTGTCTGTCCGTCTGTCACGCTCTGTTTGACCAACTTCCCATTGGAATTTTGAAACGAAATTTTGCAGTCTTATAGAGGGCGTTATAGAGAGTCCCGGAAAAATACTCGGGTCCCAAAATTCCTATAACTTTTCGAGTTATTAATTCCTAAAGTTACGATTTCTCCCATAGGAAATGTACAGAGGAATATTTTTGTATTCTTTTCATTTGTGTATTCCATGAATGTAAACAAATCCTCAAGCAGGCACTGGATTGGAATACGTAGTAATAATAATTTTCTTTTCATAATTAAGAAAACGAGGGTCCGCCGCAGGCGGGCCCGAGCCTGCTGGAGGGGGTCCAGGGGCGTAGCCCCCTGTCTAGACGCTACGCAGTTTCTCATTAAGAAAGGCGAGGGTCCGCCGCAGGCGGGCCCGAGCCAGCTGGAGGGGGTCCAGGGGGCGAGCCCCCCTGTCTAGGCACCACGCAGTTTCTCATTAAGAAAGGCGAGGGTCCGCCGCAGCGGGCCCGAGCCAGCTGGTGGGGTCCAGGGGGCGTAGCCCCCTGGCTAGACGCGAAGCCCGCCGAAGGCGGCGGCGCGCTAGTATATACTCTATTTTTCGAAAAAAATTGTAATTTTAAAATGTTTTTTTCTTGTAAATGTTTGAACGCATAAATTTGTAAACTTTAGTAGATAAATGCATAGTAGGTTAACATTTACAAGGGAAATTTGTAAATTTAGTATTCTAAAACACACTAAAATTAAGATTTTCCTTTTACAGTGTAGCTTAAATTTTATTACATCGTGAAAAAGACTTTTATCTAGATAATATTCCCGATTAATATAATAAACTTCTAAATGCCTTTATTTTAGAAAACTTCAATTTTATATCTGAAGACTTTTTTATTCATATTTAAAAAATCTCTCTCTATTTATAAGGAAATTGAAATTAAACTTTAATAATAAACTGAGAAAAGGATCCATCAGCTTTTTAAAAACTTTTTAATGACAGCGAAATAAAATAAAAAATTTGTAATCATCAGAATGACCTAATTACTATTGAAATTTAATTTTTTTTTTTTAAAGTTCCTTATAGATAATTTCCAAGGAAATCCCATTCGTATCATGCCTTAAAATTCTATTTTCCTTTTGTTTATTTGGTTGCCCACCTACCAGGAACATTCTTTGATTAATAATAGAGGGAATGAGAAAATGCAGATATATTTTTTTTTTCTTTATTTATATTTGCACAGCTGACGTTTCGGTTCTATGTTTTAACTCTAAGGATGATTCAAACATATAACCGAAATTCCTGTCCAATCCGGAAATTCGATCCAGTTTCTAATAAAAATGCCGAATTAAAATGTAATTCTTCTGCAGAATTTTCACATTTTTAGAAATATAAAAATAGGCTTTATTCTTTTATACAATCCAAAAGATATACATTTATTAAAAAATGGCGCAGATGAGGTATGATGATGACAGAATTAAACTTTGTTTTCACAAATTCACAAAATATGAATTAAACTCTTATGTGCTGCGGCATAAATTTATTCAACATTTATTGACATATTTTGCGTATTTAAATTTTAAAATTTTTATTTTACAAGATCTTTTTATGAATTTTTAATTTTTACTAGTCTTCGCCCCCCTATACCCCCCTAAGCTGGCTCGGGCCCGTCTGCGGCGGACCCTTGCCTGTTCTTAATTATGAAAAAAAAAAAATTATTATTCCATCCCAATCCAGTACCTGTTTGAGAATTTCTTTACATTCATAGAATACACAAATGCAAAGAGTACATAAATATTTCTCTATACATTTCCTATGGGAGAAATCGTAACTTTAGTAATTAATAACTCAAAAAGTTATTGGGATTTCGGGATGAAAATAATTTTCCTGTAATCCATATAAGGTCCTCTTTAAGCATATAAAATTCCAATGGGAAGTTGCCTAAATAGAGCGTGACAGACAGACGGACATTAGCGAATTATATACTCTATATAGCTATTATTATTATTATTAATTTATTCATTTTTCTTAGGTATTTATATATTTTTTTTATATTAGGCCTATATATATATATTTTTTTTTTGTGTGTCTAAATATATCAAATATTTTCTGCTCTGATGATGGCTTGGCCGAAAAGTTGCCTCAGCACATACGAGCTCTTTTTATATCACATTTTGTAAATTTGTGAATACCATTTTTCAATTCAATTTTTAATTGCTTTCCTCAACATATCTTCTTTAAAAAAAAAACGAATTTATTAAAAAGTTTTAACGAATTCTTTGCAAAAATCCAGGATTGCCTCTTAAAGGATCAAAGAACTTTCCAAAAAAAAAGTATTTCGATCCAGATCTAAAAATCCTAGATCGGTTGGGATCTGATTTAAATCCAAAAGGATATAAAATAAAAGTTAATATTAATTATATCATGTAGTTTTCATATTTTTTTTTTTTTTTTTTTTCATTTACTTTGGAATCAATCAAGTTGATAATCAGACATCAGATAAAAAGAGATAAGATTAATAAAAAAATAAAAATCGACAAGTCAAACAACAAGCGGGCTTTTTGAGTCATTTCGCTTCTTCTAATTATTATTATGTTGTGTATGTTATTAACGAAAATATATGTTCTCTTTTCAGAGGCTGGCACCAGCGATGGCTCCTCCGGCGCTGTGACGACAAATTCGCCGGTCAATAAGCGAAGGGTCTTTAGCGGGTGAGTGAATTTTCAATTTTTTTTTTTTTTATTTTTTAATAATAAGAATTCTCACGTCTATTTTTCTTGCATTAGACAACTTAACATGAAAATTTTTTTATATTCTTTTAATTTACAAAAAAATGCTTTCTTTTTCGGATTATTGTTTATTTAATGACCGAATTTTACTGACAGACAATTTATTTTAAAAAAAAATACTCTTTTAACTACAGTAGGAAGAGATTTGTCTAAAAAAGAGTGAATTTTTTCAATCAACGCTCAAATAACCAGTCGATATGATAGCAAATTTGTGAGATTGAGTTTATGTTTATGATTGGACATAATTGCGCCCCCAAGGCTCGAACCAGAATCTCTACGCTTTCGCGGCGGAATATCTTTATCATAGGTCGCCGGCCCAATAGTAAAATAATTAAGTAGTAGGGCTTTGCTCCCCTGGACCCCCCCTCCAGCTGGCTCGGGGGGACCCTCGCCTTTTCATCTTAATTATGAAAAAAAAATTATTATTCCATTCCATTTCAGTGCCTGCTTGAGGATTTGTTTACATTCATGGAATACACAAATGCAAAGAATACATAAATATTTCTCTATACATTTCCTATGGGAGAAATCGTAACTTTAAGAATTAATAACTCAAAAAGTTATAGGAATTTCGGGATGAAAATAATTTTCCTGTAATCCCGAGAAGGTCCTCTTTATACATTTAAAATTTCATTTCAAAATTCCAAAGGGAAGTTGCCTAAATAGAGCGTGACAGACAGACAACAATCGCGAATTATATATATAAAGATTACCGCATTTATACACTTGTCAGGACCTTTTCTACTTTTTCTCTACCCATTAACGGAGTGTCCGTCTATCACGCTCTATGTGACAAACTTCCCGTTGAAATTTTGAAACATAATTTTGCAGTCTTGTAGAGGAGGTTATGGAGAGTCCAGGAAAAATACTCGGGCCCCGATACTCCTATAACTTTTTTAGTTATTAATTCCTAAAGTTACGATTTCTCCCATAGAAATCGTATAGAGAAATATTCATGTACCATATTCTTTGCATTTATGTATTCTTTGAATGTAAACAAATTCTCAAGCAGGCTCTGGAGTGGAATAGTAATATTAATTTTCCTCTCGCCCTCGGGCTTAGTGTAGAGGTTAGCGTGCTGTCCTTCTATACCAAGGGTAGCGGGTTCGGATCCCAGTCAGTCCTATGATATTATTTAAGCCTTTTGGATCCCCCCTGGCTAGACGCTAAGCCTAAACGCTTCTTTTTCATACAAATTTTTATTTAAAGTTGTAGAAACAAAAATAAATAAATAAATAAAAGCACCGGAAAAAGTTGTTATGTAGAAATGATTCATTTGTTTGTTTGATTGATAGGATTGAGATCGATTAAGATTATATTTATTCGATTTCTTAAACATTTTAATGTTTTTTTTTTTTTTTATTTTAATCGGGTCGATGATCGCCTTAAGAAACGCGATACTTTCAGCACCGGCCTGAATAGCCTGAAAAGCCTGCCTGCCTGGCCCAATTCATTTGAACTTTCAATCACTCCATTCAATTTATATTATATATGCATGCCTCTTTTTGATAAAATATAGCTCTTAATTTAATTAGACCATTTTGTAATTCCATTTAGGTGAATTAATAAATAATCTGGTGTGAGGCCCAACACACAACTTCGGTAATTGAAAGTTGTACTCTGTGCTTGTCACACCAGATTTTTGTGTTCAGATATATTAAGTTTTCGCCAATATATTAGGATTTTTTTTTTTAAATTTATTTTGCCCTTTTGGCCGGTGACCATTGGGCTAAAAAGTTTACAAAAAATATACAGTAAAAATACAAAAATAAGCCATGCAAATACAATAATTAAAAAAATCTCAATACAAAATCAAAACAAAATAAAAGCAATATAATATACAATATTAACTCCAAATAAAAACAATCTCAATACAAAATCAAAACAAATTAAAAGCAATATAATTAGAGTGTGCTTCAAACAATTTTAAGAGCAAAATGAGAATATACATTTTAAAGAGCATCTAAAAAATAATTGATTTATGAATTTTAAACAAAATCCTTAATGCAGATTTTGAGAAAATCAAAAAAAAAAAACTGAAAAAGTACATCAGTAAAGTACTAGTACTCTTTGGCTGATTTTGTTCAAATACCTCCTGTTACGTGCCAAGAGGGTGCCTAACTTAAATATCAAATTTCAACTTCCTATCTTATTTTATTTGAACACATACTACCTAAAACCGTGTATTTCCATCAAAAATCTCGAATTTCTAGATTCTTCTGCATAACTAATGGTAACTTATTATAAATACTATTTTCTTTTAAATAATGAATTATTAATTAAAAAAATATTCTTTTATGATGACATCATATATTTTATAATAAGTATGTCAGGGAAAATTTATTCAACGTGGAAATTTTTCATATTTACAATTATTTTGTTTTTTTTTGCTTTTAGTTGACTACATCACGATTCGTACTGAACAAGATCTTAATAAAATTTTTGAAGGGTTATCAATATTTATTGAATTGAGTATAGAATTTCCCCAATGGTGTCATTTGGGTGAAGGGCTCTTGAGGCACCTCCTCCAGGAGTGGGAAATAAAAATAAGGACCCAATTTGGGGATACGAGAGATATATCATTCCTATCGAAAATAGATTTTTACTTTCTTTTGCCCATATATAGAGAGAGAAAGTATTGATTTAATGTCGAAAAATCGATGTCGAGATTTTGATAGAAATGTTTTGAGATCACCTGGGTCCAAAAAAGGGTCTGTCTGTGAACAAAATATCTCAAAAAGGTACCCTCTGGGACGTGACAAGAAGCTTTTGAACAAAATCGACCAAAGAGTACTAGTTATTAAATACTTTTTTAGTTTTTTCGATTTTCTCAAAATTCGCTTTAACCCTGTTAGGCAATAGTATGTCAAGCGCCAAAAAAAAAATTCAAAATTGAGTTAGGCACGGAATATTGTTTCAAATGCTATGATTAATAGTATTTTTTTATATGTCCTAAAAAAATTTATTTTTAATCTAAAAGCTTAAAATTATTTTTACAATATTTCAATGCAATTTTCATTTTGCAAAAATGATTAATGTGCTTATACTTTACATATAATATATGGTTTTCGAATGGGGGGGGTGAAAAAGGTATTAGTTAAGTAGAGTTAAGCTCTCGCTACGCCACTGTAACCAAAAAAGAACTTTAATAATAACTCCGTTTTAATTTTTGAATTATACACCTAAAAATTATTTTATTAATATAATTAGTGCATAGATTAATTTGCAATCATGTGTCAAGAGACTTTGAGGCATTTTTACAAATATAATTGGACTTGGAGAATTTTGCAATAATAATTTTTTATATTTTTTTGTTTATTCTCTAAATTAGTCGTATTTTTCGAAATAATTTATGAATATCTTCCAGAATTACAGTATTTACTTGCACAATTGACAAAAAAAAAAAAAAAACGTTATATAATCTATTCAAAACAATTTAAATCAGAAAATCTTTAATGTTAATTTTCTCAAATCTCGGTAACTGGCGCTTGACACACATTTGCGTAACAGTGTCCATATATGAAATATTATCTGTGAATAATGAAATATTATGACCTATATTAAAGATTAAAATTCAAATAACAATTATTTTCTAGATGCTCTTTAAAATGTATATTCTCATTTTGACAATAAAATCTTTTGAAGCACTCTTGTACTTAATAGAAAAGATAGGAGAAATGCTTGACTTGGTAACAAAATACAACAAAATATTTTACATGTCGACACAAAAAATCTGGCGTGACAAGCACAGAACACAACTTTCGATTTCAGAAGGTAAGAGAAAGTTGTGAAAGTTGTGAGTGTGAAATTTTTGTCTTTTTCGGCATCTCGTCCCTATTTCTTTCAATACAAATGGTAAAGCCCGCCTAAGACGGACTTTATCACCAGTGGGGTCATTTGGGGGAAGGGGCAGGGGTATATGCCCCCCTCCCCCCCCAAGGGCTCTGATTTTTTATAAAATTCTATATTATTCTAAATTATATTTACGAGTATATAAACTTTTTTTTTTAACCCTTTTCGGCTAGAGAGGCCATTTAGGGCTGATAAATTTATTTATTTATTGAAAATATATAGTAGCGTTCCACACGCTGATTACCCGGGGTCACCAATCCCGAGCTTTCGCCCTGCTTGGCATCACTTAACCGAGGTGACTGTTGCTCGTCTCCGAGTATATAAACTGAGGCGAGCCATTGCAAATTTTGAGGTTTTAAATCTGAATTAGAATTAAATTTCTCTCTCTAACTCCACTTCCTTTTTCTGGCCAATCAGTGTCCTGACAGGCACATACACCCAGGGACAGGAAGTCAGCCGATAGCGCTTTATATTATAGAATAATAATTATTAAAGATTCATGCGAAAATTCTTCCCACATTCAATAATCCATTTCAAATAGTTTTTATAATACCTGAGTTTAAAATTAAAACGATAATATTTTCCTAATTCCATTTGTTTGCATTCCGTACTATTTTTAACAAGTAGACTAATTTATAAATTATTTGGAGAATGATTAGACTTTTTTTTTTGCAAATTGAGATACTTATACTTCTTCTTCTCTTCGTCTTATTCTCGCGGTCGACGGATTTTAAAACAATTATGAGAAATGTTTCATCAAAATGGCATCATATCCTGGCCAACATCTGCAAGATTAATTATTGTTTATCTCTCTGAACATCGCTTCGAAATTCTCATTTGATAAATATTTCTATTCAAAACATTCTATTTAGCACGTACGCTTTACAAAAGGCGTTAAAAAAAAGTGACTGATTCATAAGAAAAAGACGTTTTTTTTGTGGGTGTGTGTTTGTGTTTGACTTGAATTCTCCCTCCCCGTTGCGATAGGTATGAAATTTTGCGTTAGTGAGGGAGAAGCGACCCCCTGGATCACCCCCCCCCTCCGAGCATTTTCTTAATTAAACCCTTTTCGGGTACTGAAGTCATTTAGGGGTTATTTATTTACACTAATTCAAATACAATAGTACCGATGGCTACCGGGAGACGTTCCACACCCTGATTGTTCAGGGTCACCAATCCCGAGCTTGCAATTATGGTGATTGTTGCTCTTCTTCAGGCCTCCCGGCTTTCTTAATTATGAAAATTATTAATCGAATCCAGTGCCTGCTTTGTGGATTTGTTTACATTCATACAATACATAAATGCAAAGAATACATGTTTGCTCATACAATTCCTATGGGAGAAATTCGTAACTTTAGGAATTAATAACTCAAAATGTTATAGGAATTTCGGAATGAAAATAATTTTCCTGTAATCCCGAGAAGGTCCTCTTTATGTATATTGGTTTCGAAATTTCAACATGATGTTGCCTAAATAGAGCGTGACAGATTGACAGGCAGACGGACATTAGCGAATTATATATAAAGATTGTTTTATTTTGTAAATGCACCTTTTTTTTTTTAATATAAAGAAAATTAATTATCTAGGCTAATATTAAATTCAGGGATAAAAAAGGAAGAACGTAAAATAAATATTTTTTAGTGTAGTGAGATATGAATTAAAAAAAAAAAAAAAAAAAAAATATGACATGTTTCTAAAAGTTTCGTGAAAAGTAAACATAAATCAAAAAAATATTTATACTGTATCTAAAAAAGATAAAAAATATATATAAAAATCAGATAAAATAATATGGTATTCCCAACAAGTGTTGTTGTTTCGGAGGGTGAAAGGGGAAGGGGTGGTCGTTATGGGCCCACCCAAAAAAAAAAAATAAATTAAAAAAAATTATACTCTATTTAAAAAAGATAATCTTAAAATATAGGGGCTATATTAAAAAAAAAAAAAATAAGATAAAATAATATGGTATTCTTAACGAGTGTTGTTTTTTCGGAGGATGAAAGGGGAAGGGATGGTCGTTATGGGCCCACTAAAAATAAAAATGAATAAATTATAAAAAAAAAATTTCTAACTTTTAAACTAACTTAAAAGTTTAAGACTACTGTACATTTCTTTCTATATTCCTATATTTTTTTTTTTTTTTTTGTGTCTACATAATCTTCCTGGTTACAGCGCTATAATAAGCAAAGGAACTTATACTATAATTGAAATAAATAAAGTACTAAATAAATTATAGTATTATATTAAATAAACCCTCCGTCAGTCTGACCATCACACTAATGAAATTATACTTTCTCCTACCATTCCAAAAATTTATCAATAAAATTACAGTTTGTCAATATTATTTGCTTCAAAAATTATTTATTTATACAACTAAACGAAAAGTCGGAATAAGAAATTAATTTATCGATTTTTCTTTCTTTACACTCCTCAAACAAGTATTTTTATCTCTCTGAAAGCATCGAGTGTTTGATTTAGAGGTCAAACACAAAATTATTATCCATAAAATGGAATTTATTTCATCCTGTTTCAATTCTACTCTCTGATTCACGCGCGCTATCCTTCACAAATCTAAATAAAGGTGCTTATTTTAAACCAAATAAATTGTAAAATAAAGTAAGTGAAAAAAAAAGGATTATATTGTGACTAAGCGGCCGTCTGAGCGCCTAATAAGGGCATCGGTTGAGAGTTGAGCGCAGCAACCAGAAAACAACACAAAAAGTCGTTAGGTAATCGCTCTGAGGGTTTTATTCAGCGAGCTATTTATAAACTACTCGAATAGGGCTTAGGCTTATATATCGGAATGGGTGCACATGCACTCACTGCCTGGCTGGCTGGCTAACTCGCAATTTGTCGTCGTCGTCGTAATCCATTCACTCGCAGTTGGACCACTTATTTCATAAAAGCCCCTCTTTCCCCTCGACTCGCTCACACCATACTTGTCGATGTAATGCCTAAAATCATTATAAATGGTGATGATCTAGAAGAAAATATTTCGAATAAAAAATTATTCTGTTAAATTTAAGATTTTTTATTTATTTATTTGCCCCTTCCAGCGTAAGACCTTTTCTAATCTACCTTAATGATACAGTAATTTATTAAACATTTGATATGAAATATTTTATACATTCTAAGTAAATTTGACACAAATTCATATCATTTTAATAAATAATTACAATTTAAATAAAATAAAGACAAAAATTCAATTTGATGGACAAATCAATATAATTTCGACCATGTTTAGTTCGAAATTAATTTAAAATTTTATTTTTATAAAAATTTCCAATAAAATAGACAGAGAAAAACTGAAATGGAAAGATTATTTTTAATACTTTACCACTTGCCAGGGGGCTAGAGCTCCTGGACCCCCTTGCCCAAATGCAAAATTTTAAAGTTTTAAATTTCCCTCTCTCAGTTCCACTTCCTGTAACTCTGGCCAATCAGCGAGAGAACAGGCACATATCTCAGGGGCAGGAAGTCCGCCGCTAGGGCTTTATATAATATATATAGTATGATTTTAGAAATTTGCCGTTAAAAAAAAATTTCTGACATTTTTGACGATTTAATAAGATTTAAACTTTCGACCGTTGGTTCTTGTTGAAACATTTTAATAAATAAAATAAAATAAATAAAGTCATAGGTTCAAGCTAGGCTTTAAATTTGAGACAAAATTATCCAGCAATTTTTTGTTTTGCGGACCATTTGGTACCCCTTTGTGAGTTGCGTCCGGGGCATGATGACCCCCCTTGCCCCCTCTTCGCTACGCCACTGCTGATGATGACAAGAAATTGTCGAAATTCGAATCAAGGGTTAACGTTTAATTAATAAAAGCTTTGAAACAAATAGCCTAGTGTTTAATTTGTGACGTTTTAATTTTTAAAATATTTTCTCTGACTATTTTATTATTAAATTCTTATAAAAACTAAATTTTAAATTAATTTCCAACTAAACATATCGGAATTATGTTGATTTTTCCCTCAAATTGAATATCGACATTTTTGTCTTTATTTTATTTAAATTGTAATTATTTATTAAATTGATATGGAATTGTGTTAAAATGACTTAGAAATGAAGACACTTCATATCAAATGTTTAATAAATTACAGTATCATTAAGGTAGATTAGAAAAGGTCTTCTGAAGAGGAAACAAAGTGTTTTTTGACGCATAGTGTAGTTTATTTTGATGAAAAGTTTCAGTGATATAACTTTTATATTTATTGTAATAATATTAATAATTATACACTGCCCTGGTGTCGAGCGTGCCACTACCGCACCTCCCTCTGATTATTTAAATAATTAGTAACTCTTGGAAAAATAGCGAATTTCCTCTTAAAACTGTTAACCTTTCCTCATCATTCAACATTTAAAAGGATTCCCCCTTCTATTTCTTTTTCCTTTTATCAATTTATCGCATTATAAACATGCAAGCAGAGTGTATTAATAATTGACATTTAATTTAAATTCAATTGTATCCTTATGCATTATTACAAGCCATACATTTACGATTTAAAATTGATAAAAATAACACAAACTAAACAGGAATAACAATAAAAATCAGTGAAGGAATTTAGGCCAGAGCATATTTATAAATAAAGATTCGATTTGAAGGTCTTTCTTTTCGTCTCAGAGGAGCCGAGTGTAAAGTCAAGATCAGAAAACACTTGCTCAATATTTACCCAACATATTTATTTAAGTTTAACTTAATAAAAATAAAGTTTTTCTTCTTTATTAATAAATTTTATTAGTTCAGAGTTTTAAAAGTTGAAATACCTGTTAATTTTTTTTTTTTTTTAAATATTAAATTATTATCTAGTTATTTTTTAAACTAGTTTATTTAAAAAACGAAAATAAAATTAAACAAATCATCATCATTCTAGAAATTTTTGTTTATTATTTTTGTAATTTTATTCTGATGATCTCATTAGAAGAAAATATTTATTTATTTTGAAGCAGGAAATTCCAAAACATGTATGTATGTACAGTGGGCGCCACAAGTCCCTGATCTATTCGATAGTGAAACTTTGAGCTTAGGCAACCAAAATGCTCAACTTTGGGGCTTTTCCCCTTTAGATGCATTAAAAAGAGATGATTTATTTATTTTAAAAATATTGTTTTGGTTGACTAAGCTCAAGGTTCCACTCTCGAGCAGATCAGGCACTTGTGACACCCACTGTACAAAATAGGTTCTTCTTTTAACTGAGGCTGATTCCTAATTTCTTTTTTTACTTTCTCTGTATGTATATACAGGGTGGAGATAGGGGAAAACGCCCAAGGGCACTAGTGAATGTGTGAGATGTGTGTGTGTGTGTGTGTGTGTGTATATATACAGGGGTTAGACAATAGGAACACTATTTATTTATTAATGATGTGTTAAGCAGCCATTTGGTTGTAGAAATTTTTACAGGTTATTTGGGAGTACACTAGGATGTCTATCCTAATTTTTCGACCTCGAGGACCCTGTGCTAACTTAGGGGGTGGGGAGGGGGGAACAAAAACCCCCTTTAGGACTTTTTTCAGTTTTTATTTTGTTTTATATCTCGTAAAAAAATAAATAAATTTATTACGACACGCTTAGAGGCACCAGTCCTCGGTGGCTAGGTCCAACAAACACAATACAAATTAATTTTAAATTTAAAATTTAAATTTAAATACAATAACAAATACAACAAAACAAAGGGAAAAAAATAGAAATGTATGCCGATTAACAATCAACATGTTCCATCGAAAGAAATAAAAAAAAAAAAACAATTATCAAAAAATTAGCGCAAGCTGTAAATAAATGTAATTTACGTAAATAACGTAATATACGTAAATAACTCAGGTGCGCATGCGCGAAGCCCAAATTCAAACAAAAAAAAAAAAAAAAAAAGCTTTTGCAGATTATTTAGGATATTGAGGAAAATTAATTTGTCCCCCTAAATAAATTTCTTAAGTTGACGTTATTGAAAACTAAGGTGAAGTTTGATCTAAAGATTTAGAAAAATTATAGACGAATAAAATGCTTTTTAATTTGAGTTAAGTAACCTGTTTATTTTATTTTTACTTTCTCTTACCTATGTATATATGTAATATATATAGAGAGAGAAAGTATTGGATTCATGTCAAAAATTCGATGTCGAGATTTTGATGGATCTTCACGTTTTGAGGTCCCCTGAATCCAAAAAAGTGGTTTTCGCGACATGGTCTGTCTGTGGGTGGGTGGGTGGGTGTGTCTCTGTCTCTGTGTGTGTGTGTGTCTGTGTTCAATTTTAAGCATGAAGGAATTGAGCTACGAGGTTGAAATTTTATATTTAAGTTAAAGACCCCCGGGACCGGAAAAATAAGCTTTTAATCAAAATCGGCCAAAGAGTACTAGTACTTTACTGATGCACTTTTTCAGTTTTTTTCGATTTTCTCAAAATTTGCTCCAACGATTTTTTTTTAAATTCAAAAATCAATTAATTTTTAGATGCTCTTTAAAATGTATATTCTCTTTTTGCAATTGAAATCTTCTGAAGACCACTTTACTCTTGTATTTCATAGGGAAGATAGGAGAAATGGTTGCCATGGTAACAAAATATAAATATTTTCCCATACTTATAAATTTTACATCTTGAATTCAATTGTACCCTACTGTCGGGAACTAAATATATGTCGACACAAAAAATCTGGTGTGACAAGCACAGAACACAACTTTCGATTACCGAAGGTAAGAGAAAGTTGTGTGCTGTGCGCCAGTCACACCAGATTTTTTTTAGACAGTTGGTTTTTTACAGTTATTTACCTAGTTATTTACAAGGTTATAATTTACGCGTAAATAACCGTGTAATTTACTTTAATAACTTGCCAACTCTGGCGACCAGTCACAACAGATATTTTTTTAAAATGTTTTTCAATTGAAATAAATTTTTGTTTCATGAGACGGGATGCAAACCCGTTTACCTTTTAGCAAGATCTCCACCACTGACCCAAGGATCAATTCAATTTAGAGCAGCGTTTTCCAAACCATGAGGCGCGCGTATTTGTATTATTCTATAAAATGGGGGGGGGGAGGGGTCATACGATTAAATATTTTCAAGGGAGGCGTTGTAACAAAAAGTTTGGAAACCACTGATTTAGAGTGATTAGTCAAGAAATACTAAGTGCAATGTCCGCTGAAGGCGTGCGTCTATTATCTAATTTTATAAATCCGCTTTAAAAAATTTCGATTCATTTTTCTCTTTAAGCCTTTGATTATTTATACAAGAAGAAGACACAAAAGACGTCGTTCGCCCACCAGATGAGATGGAAAACACCGCGGGGGAGTTCTTGTTTTTTTTTTTCTTTTCTCCCCGGCACCCAATCTTGTTTACTTAGTTATTTCGACGTCTATTTGTGTGTGCGTTGATCAGTTTTCTAATGTATTTTTTTTTTTTTTTTTTTATTAACCAACTAATCTTGTTCAATTGGATCTTTTTTGGAAATATGTTTAGATAAGATTTCGTTTACACTTTCCCCCCACGCGTTATTATTAGATCAATAACATAAAAATATTTTTTGTGTTAAAAAATTAAATATTTCTTATAGGTCAAGTAATTAAGCCTTGAACTGTTTGCTTTTTACCCAATTGTGTAAAATAATTGAAATGACCGTAGAGTAGAAAATTAAAAAATAACGTATTAATGAGAAGAATTAATTGGAGAAAGGAAAGAAAGAATGTAAGAGAGGCTCTCAATTTGCCTCTCTCTTCTCTTCGTTTCATTTCAATGAAAAGATTACGAATGAAAAACTTGTCTCAACATCCATGGGCGTAACTAGGGGGGTGCCCGAGCCCTCCAAAAGGCTCGTGGCCCCCCAAAAAGCTCCTTGTCCCAAGAAAAATTGAGAAAATATGGGGCTTCCCATGCCTCCCCAGCCAAATTCTCTAGTTACCCCCATGTCTACATCCCCTTCTTGAAAATAGAACGAATAAACGAGCTTTTTGGGTGGTGCCGGGTGGGGGGGGGGGCAGAAAGCTCCCTGCTCCAAGAAAAATTGAGAAAATATGGGGCCCATTCCCATGCCCCCCAGCCAAATTCTCTAGTTACTCCCATGTCTACATCCCCTTCTTGAAAATAGAACGAATTAACGAGCTTTTTCGGTAATGCCGGGGGAGGGCAGAAAGCTCCTTGCCCCAAGAAAAAAATATGGGACTTTTCAGGCCCTGAGGAGGATAGCTGGTCCCATGCGCCCCCAGCCAAATTCTCTAGTTACTCCCATGTCTACATCCCCTTCTTGAAAACAGAACGAATTAACGAGCTTTTTCGGTAATGCCGGGGGGGAGAGGGCAGAAAGCTCCCTGCCCCAAGAAAATATGGGGCTTTCCAGGCCCTGAGGAGGATAGCTGGTCCCATGGCCCCAATTCTCTAGATACTCCCATGTCTACATCCCCTTCTTGAAAACAGAACGAATTAACGAGCTTTTTAAGCTGCAAATACGAATTAGAAGACGTTTTACGTGGCAAAGCTGTTCGCATGTTTTTGCCGATAAGATGGCTTTAGAGGTCTTAAAAGATAGCCAAAAAGCCTAACTAATTCGACAATTTGCCAACAGATGCCAGGAATGGTCAGGGCTTTTTTTATAACACAAACACTTTTTTCTCATTCACGCTCACATTCAGACACACATACACACAGTCTTTTCGGCAACTTAGGCCATTTAGGACTTTTGAACGATAACTCGTTATGTTTAATATATATATATTGGGGGTCCGAGGCATCCTTATTTAAGCCATTTGGTATCCAAATGGCTTAAATAAAATCATCGGACTGCCTGGGGTCCAGAACCCGCGACTTTTGGTATACAGGTTAGCACTCTAACCCCATACACCAAGCCCCGAGGGCAATAATGAATAGTTAATAAATGTTTTTATATATCATTTATATTAGCAAAAAAATATAGGCTTATAAGTGATCTGATAATGCCGGATGTTAGACTATCCTGCCATCTTTTGCAAGAGTGCTCAACTATTTGGCCGTTAATTTTTAAATAAATAGGAAATTTATGACTTCGTCCCCACTTTATTTAATTATTTTAAGTTGGATATTAATGATTTTTACATTTTTAGATTTAAAAAAAAATACAATTTTCATAATATAACGTTTTTTTCTATAAATATAAAAAAATATTTTTTTAATTAATCGTAATTTAATAAAAAAAGCATTGTATTATGTAAAATGCTCACGAATTTGTATTGTTTTTATACCAGTTGTCGGAGTTTTCTTTGGGGTTTGTACGAATTAGGCGAATAATTGGGCTACGAAATATCGGAATTCCTCTGTAATACATTTCATTTGGACCAAATAGGGTATCGGTCTATATACTCATTTCCAGCCGACCTCTGACCCTTGAAGTTACTTAATTTCCTTCTTCTGATTAATTTCTATCTAGCTAACCGGTGGGCTTTGCCATCAGGATTTGCCTCTGGGAGAAGCAAGGGGGAAGGGTTTGGATTTTTAAAGTGAAACCTTTTTTGGCACATACACACAGGGACCGGAAGTCAGCCGCTAGCGGTTTATATTATAGTATGATGATATGATGAAATTTTTCATATATCTATATTTTTATATAAAAGACAAGGGGCCCGGTAAGGCCTAACGGGGTAGGGTTGCCGAAGGCTTCTTCTTAAGACCTCAAGGATTTTGAATAAAATCGCCCAAAGAGTACTAGTACTTTATTGATGAAATTTTTTTTTCGATTTCCTAAAATTCGCTCTTAACGATTTTTATTACCGAAGGTTGTGTGCAGTGCGAGGCAATCACACCAGATTTTTGAAACTATAAACAAATGTAATGAATTATTTATTTTGTTAATCAATATTTAAATCATATTCTTTGAGATTAGATATGGAAAGTGTTTTTTTTTTTTTTTTTTTATATAAATTTCCTTGAAATATTATTTAGCACAAAATTAACTGGTCATCATCATGTTGCAACAAACTTTTCATTCTTACCACCCCCCCCCCACCCCAGAAAAATTCTTTGAGCTGTTTGCTCACCTATAAGGTGCGATCACACCGGGATCTGACTTGACTTGAGTCCGGTGGAGAAGCCAACCTATATATTCCTATGGGCAGTGGCGGTTTAAGACACACTGTGTTGGTGATTTTTACAATCTTTTTTGTTGTAAACAAATTTCCAAGACAAATACATACTAAATTCGCCATACAGTTTAAATAATGTTTTTAAAAATATTTGCAATTTTCGAGTCCAAATGTGCAGTAATTTTACAAATATTTGCAATTTTCGAGTCCAAATGTGCAGTAATTTTACAAATATTTGCAATTTTCGAGTCCAAATGTGCAGTAATTTTACAAATATTTGCAATTTCCGAGTCCAAATGTGCAGTAATTTTACAAATATTTGCAATTTTCGAGTCCAAATGTGCAGTAATTTTACAAATATTTGCAATTTTCGAGTCCAAATGTGCAGTAATTTTACAAATATTTGCAATTTTCGAGTCCAAATGTGCAGTAATTTTACAAATATTTGCAATTTTCGAGTCCAAATGTGCAGTAATTTTACAAATATTTGCAATTTTCGAGTCTATCAGTAAATGTGTGATAATTTTACTAATATTTAGAAAAAAAAAAATTACGACTGGAGCCATAGGTTATTGACCTTAAGGGTGGCGACGGGTACCTGACTTGCGTTTGCTGACGGAGGTTATGGCAGCTGCCATGTTGTAAAATTAGAAAGCATGTTGTAAAATTACAATATTTACTCTTAATTTTCGAAGAGAATTGTAATTTTAAAATGTTTTTTTTTTGTTGTAAAAATTTTTCGAATGCATAGATTTGTATATTTAGTATACAAATGAATGTTAGTTATCATTTACATTTGTAAATTTAGTATACTATAACATACTAAAATTAAAATTTTTTTTTTTACAGTGCAATCAATATAAGGCCCTAAAATTAGGGGCCGGATAACAAAAATGTCTTTGAAAAATTTTTAAAATATTCAATTTTATTTGAAATTTGTAAAAAATATTTTTAAATATAACTTGAATTAGTTTTATTAAATTTATTTAGAAATAAATTGCTGGGAAAGAATAAAGTATCATTCAAATGGAAAATATTGTTTAGAGCGAGGACATACTCATATCATGGATGATGACGTCACTCAACTCAAAGTTCCAGTGACCCCCTCAAAAGGGACTCTGTTAGAACCCTCGTCAGCTCCCGGTGTGATCGCATCTTTATGCCCTATTTACAAAGTCAGGAATACCTTAGTGGTTCATCAAATTGGACTCTAAACTTAAACGAAAATCAGAATGACGATGTCTTGATAAGAAATAAAAAAAAAAAAAAAGGAAGTCGTTTTTCTATGATTCACAAAAAAAACTCTCAATTTTATCGTTGAAATTTTATTTCCCTATTCAACCAACAACGACTACAGATAATAATTTATTCAAATATCAAAATCATAATAATATTCTACTTTTATTGACCAATCAAATTTAGTCGGATTTACCTTCAATTTTTTTAAAAGGGTCAATACGTATATAAATATTTTCTTCGTTTTTTTTTTTTTTTTTTTTTTTTTTTATTTGAGATTTTATCGTCCGATAAAAATAAATGTTTCTCTAGCCGAACAAGTTGTTGGATGATCATAAAATGGAACAATCATGTTGACTGACATAGTTGAAAAATTAATTTTAAAATTTTCATTTATAAAAATGTTACGAATTTTTTTACTCGTTTATCTTTTTATGAGACGTTTATTGAACCTAACAAAATTCAAATTAATAATCATAGTACACTACAATTTTATTTATTAAATATACACTGAGCGTCAAAATAGTGTAACACATTGTTTGTTCTTAAAAACACTTTTTCTAATCAACCTTAATGATACAGTCATTTGATATGAAATATCTTATACATTTCTAAGTCATTTTAACACAAATCCATATCATTTAATAAATAATTACAATTTAAATAAAATAAAGACAAAAATGTCCAAATATTGTATTATTATTTTTCCATTTCATTTTTTTCTTTATCAATTTTAATGGAAATTCTTATTAAAACAAAATCTTTATTTATTAACTAACAAAACATCGAAATTATGTTGATTTGTCCCTCAAATTGAATATCGACATTTTTGTTTTTATTTTATTTAAATTGTAATTATTTATTAAAATGATATGGATTTGTGTCAAATTTATAGAAATGTATCAGACATTCCATATCAAATGTATAATAAATTACAGTTTTATTAAGATAGATTAGAAAAAACGCTTTGTTTCTTCCTCGTGAAGACCTGTCTTCATTTATTAAAATGATATGTAGGTATAATAAACTTCGAAAATGGCATTTATTTAATAATAAGAAAATTTATTTCAATTGAATTGACTCCCTTCCTAGTCATTTGAAATAAATAGCGATGGGGTCTTAAGGGCCTTAAATGCTGAAAAAGATCTTAAAACAAATTTAAAAAAAAAATCCTGAAAATCTAAAGAAATTAATTATAATTGAAAAAAATGTAATTCACTCTTCTAAGTACGTGGATGGCAATCACGAGTTACCAGAGCTAAGATCAGCAGTAGCCTTCCCCCAGAAAGTGACCAACTTGTTAATCCTTTGATATTCATACATTTTTGCCTATTAAATTAATATAAGGAGAGGATATCAGCCAAAAATTGAATGAAAATAGAAACCTTTCAGTTTTTTTCTAACTAGCCGCGTCGCCCCCTCCGGCGGACCCTCTCCTTTTCTTAATCATGAAAAAAAAATTATTACTATGAATTCCAATCCAGTGCCTCCTTGAGGATTTGTTTACATACATAGAATACACGAATGCAAAGAATACATAAATATTTCTCTATTCATCTCCTATGGGAGAAATTGTAACTTTAGAAATTAATAACTCAAAAAGTTATAGGAATTTCGGGATGAAAATAATTTTCCTGTAATCCCTAGAAGGTCCTCTTTAAGCATATGAAATTTCAATTTAAAATTCTAAATAGAGCGTGATAGTCAGACAGACATACGGACATTAGCGAATTATACAAATAGATTGATGCTACATTTTTATAGATGATTCATCTTCCAAATTAATTTGTTGATTAATTTAAATAGAGTTCCAATAATTATTGAATCGCAATCGGGCTGTGACGTAGCCCTTTGTCTGATAACAATTCTAGATGTTTATCAATTAAAGTAGTAATTGATAAGTTCATCTCGGCTTTATCAGTATTTGTCCGTCATGTCTCTAAAGAGGAGACCGAAGAGATTGAATCCTCATCATGAACATCGATTGAGTTACCCGTCGCGGGTTGTTGTCGCGCCTAGTGACACTGACGACTGTAATTGTGACGTTGACGACTGCATCGATGTATTTAAACGGTTATCTTGGCCAACTTTCAGGTCCGTTCTGTATTTTTTTATTTCTTTATTATAAATAAAACAAACATACCTGATACTTAAATAAAGCTATCATTCGGTTTTCGATAAGGAAATATAAATGTTGAAATTAAAGGAAATTTTATTTATTAATAAATTTCTTTATTTTAATATAAAATAAAAAAGTTTGTAACGCGCATAAACTTCGAAAATACTTTACGGATCTGCCAAAGAGTCCGGCATATTGTCACGGGAAAGAAGAAACAAACAAAACAAACAAAAGTCTCTATAAAATCCACTCCTCGGTCCCATGGATCGTCCGACAATACAAATACTGCATTGTTATTATCTACAATGTCCAAAATCATTTATAAATTAATTATTGGTATTTGAACTTCTCCTTTCCATTTAATCATTCCGCTTAAAGTTTATTTCGGATCATCAACAAAGAAAACAACAAATCTATTTATATAATTCGTTAATATCTGTCTGTCTATCACGCTCTATTTAGGCAACTTCCCGTTAGAATTTTTGAAACGAAATTTTTTATGCTTAAAGAGGACCTTCTAGGGATTACAGGAAAATTATTTTCATCCCGAAATTCCTATAACTTTTTGAGTTATTAATTTCTAAAGTTACGATTTCTCCCATAGGAAATGTATTCTTTGCATTTATGTATTCTATGAATGTAAGCAAATCCTCAAGCAGGCACTGGATTGGAATAGTAATTATAATTTTTTTTTTAACACTTACACTTTTTTTCACATTCACACATCAGTAGATACCCGTTATTTGTAAATATATCTCTATTTGGTATCCAAATTGCTTAAATAAAATCATCGGACTGCCTGTAATCCGAACCCTCGACCCTTGGTATACAAAGCAGGCGCGCTACCAACTACACCAAGCCCGAGGGCCATTTTTTTCATAATCTAGTTTTAATAATAAATAGCCAAAAGAAGAGCAAATCACCAGGCTGTCATTAAAAAATTAAGGGAATGAAAAAAAAAAAATACCAGACGCTACATAATCAACGTTGTTGTTGTTGTTGTTGTTAATTTAAACATTGTTTTTTTTTTTTAAACTGTTTATTTTATTTGCGTATCTTGATAATGCCTAGTGGACAGGGACAGACAAACTGTAAATTCGAGATTAATCTCTCTGTCTATCGAAAGGATCGCATGCGGCGGGCGAACTCGGCTCCATTAGGCCTCCCCGGGGGGGGGGGGGGGAGGGCTGTTATTAATAACGCTCTCTTGCTGCCAGGCATTCATCATGGCCAAGAGATTGTTTGCAAATTTTGTTCCCGAAATTAATCCTTTAATCAAGATATATGATGCTATATTAGCAGGCTATTCCTCTTTGTTATTATCATTTTCAACAAAATTTTTTTTTTATACGCCTACTTTTCCATTATTGATTAATCTATGTCACTTTTGTGTAATAAATGTCGAAATTTAGATAAAGTTTTTTTTAAAAATTTCTAAGAAAATCATATGATTAAATTGTTTTGTGAGTGTATACACCAAAAAATAATTATTTTTTTTTACTGATAATTTAATTATTCTGAAATTCAAAAAATAACTCTATTATGAAAATTGTAATTTTTTTTTATTTAAAAATGTAAAAATCATTAATATCCAATCTATAATAATTAAATAAAGTGGTGGCCAATTCAAAAATAAATTTCGTATTTATTTAAAAATTAACATTCAAATAGTTCAGGACTCTTGCAAAAGATGGCAGGCTAGTCTGACAGCCGGCATTATCAGATCACTTATAAGCCTATATTTTTTATGCTGTTATAAATAATATTTATAAAGTATTCATTATTAAAAGATCAACGAAAATCAAATAAATGCACGAAATTAAATATTGTCCTACCATCCTGCCATCTGTTGGCAAATTTTCTTAATAGTTGGCTAAATTTAGAGCCGGCTGGTTCAATTCTAATCAACTAGCTATCCGTCGGATAGGTTTTCGAGTCTTTTCACATCTAGTTAAGCTAATCATATGATTAAATAAGAGCACGCATGAGTTACTTAGTAAGACCCAAGTGCTTAACTAAAATTAAAAACACAAGCCTCTCAAATTCTCAATTTTCTGGAATTTTTTGAGAATTTTCTGACCCAGGTATTTTCCCTAGACTCTATAATACAATACAATTATACAATTAATACCCTACAATAATACAAGACAATTTTTATAAATGATGCCTTTATAGGTTGCTAACTTCACAAAACTTTCCTTCCCCAGATACGTCAGATAGCTAATAATATCTGAAAAAAACTCATTTTTTTTTAACTCAAAGGTTAAGCGTGTTCTTGTTTACTATATCGATGATTTGCTATCGGTCGGTTAAGTTTGGTAGTTGAACTGAAGTAACCGGCCCTTAGAATTATTACTTTCTCTTACCCTATAAAAAATTCGATGTCGAGATTTTTTTTTCTTTACTTTTACGGCTTTTTGAATCCGCCTCGCAGGTAACAATCCCCCTCTACCTGTTGATATTTGAGACGATTGTGGAGTCCCCCCCCCTCCTTCTCCTCCACACCATTTATCTAACACAACTTTATCATTTGAAATCAAAATAAAATATTATCTTAAAAAGTTTAATTTATTAGATTTTTATATCTCTTACCTCATGTATATATGTAATATATATATAGAGAGAAAGTATTGGATTCATGTCAAAAATTCGATGTCGATTTTGATGGATCTTCACGTTTTGAGGTCCCCTGAATCCAAAAAAGTGGTTTTTTTCGCGACATGGTCTGTCTGTCTGTCTGTCTGTCTGTCTGTGTGTGTGTGTGTGTGTGTGTGTGTGTGTGTGTGTGTGTGTGTGTGTGTGTGTGTGTGTGTGTGTGTGTGTGTGTGTGTGTGTGTGTGTGTGTGTCTGTGAACAAAATATCTCAAGAACGAAAAGAGCTAGGAGGTTGAAATTTTATATTTAAGTTGACACCCCATGGGACGTGACACGAAGCTTTTGAATTAAAATAGGCCAAGAGTACTAGTACTTTACTGATGTACTTTTCAGTTTTTTCGATTTTCTCAAATTTGCTCAACGATTTTTTTTAAATTTCAAAAATCAATTATTTTTTAGATTCTCTTTAAAATGTATATTCTCATTTTTGGGATTGAAATCTTCTGAAGACCACTTTACTCTTGTTCTCATAGAAAAGATAGGAGAAATGGTTGTATGGTAACAAAATATAAATATTTTCATACTTTATAAATTTTACATCTTGAAAATCGATATACCGTACTGTCGGAAACTAAATACATGTCGACACAAAAATCTGGTGTGACAAGCACAGAACACAACTTTCGATTACCGAAGGTAAGAGAGGATTGTGTGCTGTGCGCCAGTCACCAGATTTTTTTTAAATTAAATAAATTAAATTTTTATTATCAATTCCATTTAAAATTCACATTTCATTTAATGGCAGGCAGACAGGCACTTTATAAATGAAATCATTCTGATTGAAAATATTTTATTCAAACTACCATATAAAAAAAAATATCACCTTTATTAAATTTAACATTTATTGAGAGAACAAATTTTTATTCTGGGTGTGACTGGTCGCAAGCACACAGCTTTGCTAACTGAAAGTTATGTTCTATGCTTCTCACACCAGATTTTTTGTGTCGACATTTCTAATTATTATACAATTTATAAACATAGGGAATTATTTTGTTAGCATGGTTTCTATTTTTTCTATTAAGGGCAAGAGTAAGTTCAAAAGCTTTATGTTGCGTCCCGGGGGGGGGGGGTGACTAACTTGAATATAAAATTTCAACCTCGTAGCTCTTTTCGTTCTTTAGATATTTTGTTCACTTTTTTGGACTCACAAGGAGAGTGCATAGCCTTCATAACTCCGATTTGAACGAAAATATTTTTATGTTTAGTATTTAATGAAAAACAAATTCTGTTAAAGCGAGAGAACGCACTACTCAACCGTTCGTCTAAAAAAAATGTTAAAGATTTTGCCAGCATGTTTTTGAATTTTCTTTAAATATATGTATCAACATGTTAAACATTAAAAGCCAATAATTTAAAAAAAAACTTTTTATTTATTTATTAATATTAAAAAATATTCTTAGAAATCTAAAAAAAAAAAATAAATTGCACAAAAAAAATTAGTTGCACAGGGCGAGATTCGAACTCGGGATTTCTTTTTTACAAAGAATGAAGGCTACCGATCTTCCTATCGCGGCTTTTGTAAATGTTATTGTTAGCAACGGCTTTAAGGCAAAATCTTTAACATTTTTTTTAGACGAACGGTTGAGTAGTGCATTCTCTCGCTTTAACAGAATTTGTTTTTCATTAAGTACTACACATAAAAATATTTTCGTTCAAATCGGTCAGAGAATCTCAAAACGTGTATTTCCATCAAAATCTCGACATGAATTCAATATTTATTATTAAATATTAAAATTAACATATCTTATCGCTCTTTACACTATTTTTTTCTCTCCCTAGAAACTTTTTTATATTATATAATAATAACTTTATCTAAAAAAAAAAGTTTGTTTTCAAATAAATATTCTAGTAAAAAATAAAAAAAACGGTGAATATTCACTCCACCCTTGGGCTTTTAGTTTGATTTCAAATAGGGGAAAACATAAATTTGATAATCCCCTAAAGGCGATAAGAGTTTAGCGCTGACGTTGCAGCGGGCCCGCTGACGTCATAATTCCACCCTCCTTTCGCCAATAAATCCCTCTCACCGAGAGAGAGAAAAAAAAAATAAATAAAAAAATTAGATTTTGTTTTACGTATTCGGTTTAACAACTTAACTTTGTGATTGATTTCGTTCATCCTCAGTAATTAATAATAATAATAAATTTATTTTGTAGCCTACAACATATTTGGCTTTACAAATGGAGTTGAGGCTTGAAATTTTTAGCCAAAAAGCCCAACTATTACGAAAATTTGCAAATATATAAATATAGGCTTATAAGTGATCTGATAATGCCGGCTGTTAGACTAGCTTGCCATCTTTTGCAAGAGTGCTAAACTATTTGGCCGTTAATTTTTAAATAAATACGAAATTTATTTTTGATTTCGTTCCTACTTTATTTAATTATTATATGTTGAACTAGCCGCGCCGCCCGCCTTCGGCTGTTTACATTCATAGAATACACAAATGCAAAGAATACATAAATATTTCTCTATACATTTCCTATGAGAGAAATCATAACTTTAGAAATTAATAATTCAAAAAGTTATAGGAATTTCGGGAGCTGAGTATTTTTTTCTGGACTCCCCATAACGACCTTTATAAGAGTGCAAAATTACGTTTCAAAATTACAACGGGAAGTTGGTCAAACAGAGCGTGACAGACGGACAGACAGACAAACGGACTCTCCGCTATTATATATATAAATATTAATGATTTTTACATTTTTAGATTTTAAAAAAATTACAATTTTCATAATAGAGTTTTTTTTTTCTATTAATATAAAAAATATTTTTTAAACAAAAATCTAACTGTATTTAAAAAAAAAATAGAGTACTTATGTATTGTAATTTTACAAACATTGTATAGTATTTTTCGTTAAAAATTGTATTTTTTCTCGAAAGCAGTTTAGGAATTCTAAAATTACCACACATTTACACTCTAATTTTCAAACGGCTTTCGAAAATTACAATACATTTAAGTAAATGGTTTTGGCAAAGATTTACTAAATTTAGTATGTTTTTGTGTAGGAAATATGCTTCCTAAACATTAATAAAAAAAAATTTTTACAGTGTACAGCCACTTGTCATCGCTATTTATTTATTTCTTACCAAACATTTTCTAATAATTTAATTAATATTTGATAATAGGCCTACTTTTTTAGCTTCTTATCATCTCCTCCACCTTGTGGTGGTTAACCATTCAAGGTTTTGATATTTATTGACCTACTTTAATATATATCTAATCTTATTACAACGACCGAGAAAGAAAGCTGATTTAAAATAACGATATATTCATTTAATTAGAGTAATCCAACCCTTAAATTCCATGTTTGATGTTAGAATGAACAAAAAAGCTTTTGAATTTTATTTATATATAATTTGTTTCAGGAGGAAATGGCTTCCCCCTCCATTGCGCAAACTCAGCCAGAGCAAAGTACAAGAGAAGGCGGGCACCCCAACCTCCGGCGGGGCCGCCCCAGGGGACAGGCCCGCGCTCAAGAAGACACCTTCAGATAAACGCTTCAAGGTAACCTGCTTTCTTTTATTTTTAAATATAAGTAAATTTATTAAAATCAGAATAAAATAGATGAATTTAACGCCATCACAAATTGTGCCTATCACTATAGATCGGGGGGAAGGAATCATGCCAACGTTTTTGAGTCTTATATTTACGTTGTCTTGAGTTAAATAATTTAAAATTATTTATGAAAAAATTGAAATTTTAACTTTTTTTTATATTAAAATAGGCAGCTTAAACCACTTACCTTACCACATAGTAGATAAATTACAAAATACAATAATATAAAAAATAAAACGTAACTTCAAAACAAAAACAATAACAATACATTATTATTGATAAAACAAAATGAAAACAACAAAAATACAATATAAGTTATATAAGGATGATGAGGACGATAAGGAGAAAAAAACCAGCTTCCGTTTTCGCTCTCCACTACTTCAATTTATTTGCAAAAAATTTCGGCTTCTATACAGAGGCCATCCTCAGTGCATAGCTGTGAATTTAGGCATACATTTATTTTTTCCATTATACAATTTGAAAAATTTGTTATTAAATGTTGTGCCTATATTCACAGCTATGCACTCCCCTCTCTTCCTATGCACGAGGATGCCACTCTATAGGAGCCGAAATATTTGCAAATAAATTGAAGTAGTGAGAGAGAAACGGAGCTGTTTTTTTCTCCTTATCGCCCTCATCTACGATTCCCAGCTACAAGACCCAAAAAAATCAATTTAGGTAAAAATATAATTTCGTCTGCGTAAAAAAATTAAATAAAATCAATTATATAACCAATGAGTTTAAATTTCATTTAATCTACATAGATTAAATGCATTCATATATACCCTATGTAGAATAATTAATTATGTTCGTTTTATTATAATTAAAAAAAAAAAAAGAAAACTTTAATTTTATTCAAGTGAATTATCATTTATTATACTAACAAAATACTCTATAAAAAAATTGAACCGTTAATAATTTGCATTTTTATGATTTTACATAATTTGTTTAACAAATGAACAAAATATCTCAGAAACCAAAAGAGCTAGGAGTTTGAAATTTTATATTTAAGGGAAGCGAAGTGGTTACGCATGTTTTTCTCGATAAGATGGCGTTGTGTGTCATAAAAAGTATGCCCAAAAAATCAAGTAATTCAAAAATTTGCCAAGAGATGTCAGAATGGTAGCTAATAATATTTAATGCATTTTCATTGATCTTTTAACAATAAATACTTTATAAATGTTATTATATATTATGTATCTTTTATAAAAGCATAAAAATATATAAATATAGGTTATTAGGGGATCGGCTGTTAGACTAGCCTGCCATCTATTGCAAGAATGCTGAACTAATTTGACAGTTGATTTTTAAATAAATCATCTAAGCTTATTTTAAAAATTTCTTAATTAATATGTGATTAATAATAACAATAAATTCATTTTTAAATTTAAAAAAAATTAAAGATTATTGGGACAGATTGTTTTTTTGTATTTGCTTGATAACAAAAAAATTAATTACGTTAATTTTTTAATAAGTCATTAAAAAAATTATAGCTCGATGTCCCAATAATCTCTTATGAATTTAATTCATTAAAAAAAACCGCATTGAAAAATTCCTTATAATAGTCTAGTTTTTTTTTTTTAAAGTACGTTTAGACGTCGCTCCTGAACCCCCTTAAGTTAAGAACCCTCTTGAGGTGTGAAAATAAGCTTTTTTTTTTAATTTTTACAGCTTCCTTCGACTGACATGGGAAGTAAGCAGTCATCGTTAGCCACTGGCTCTGAGGATGGCGAATCTTCAACATCGACGACCTCCCGACACGTGTCGGCGTTCCTTGAACAGAACGGCGATGAACCCGAAGAGGAGGTGGAGTTGCCACCACCAATGAAACCGATTCAAGAACCTCTTCTCGGGGCTGCAGCCGTCGCCGTCGACAAAGAAGACCCCCAAGGGAAGAGGGTGAGTTTATTTAATTTCATTATCACTCTATAGCATGTCCAAATGCATCAATAAACAAAATATTAAGGAAATAATATTTCTACTAATAAAATTAAAATAATTCACAAACGAGCTGCGTGGTCCGCAGCGGGCTATTATAATGAATTGTATTTTTATTTTGCTTTCCCTCGATTAGTAAGTATACATAAAATTAAGGGAAACGTATCCCGATTAGAAATTTTAATGTAAGACCTATTGGGTCCTCATTGGGCTGATTGGGCAGTTATTTCCCATTTAGGTCCCACACAGACCCAATTGGGAGAAACTGACTATAAGTTATTTTATTTTTCCTGAGAATTTCCCTGTTGGGTTCTAATTGGGCCCTTATAGGGATTTCCCTTTTGGGCATGCCTCCTTGGGACCCAATGAGGTCCAGATGTATACTCTGGGCGAAATTTCTAGTCGGGATATAGGTCTACATCTTTGCGTTTTATGTCCCAAAATATTTGTATTTGTTGATATCTTTGCAAAGTGATGACGTCCCAAATTTAAAATTTCTACTGGATCAATTCTAGTATGCTGTAAAAATGCATTTATATTAAGAATCATGATTTTTTCGGATTCAACTTAATTGCGGGACAAATTTAATAATCGTTGATTGGAAGGAGATTTATTCTCAAAGAAATTGATTATAAGATAATAAATCTATGTATTATTTTAATTATGAATGATTCTCAAGTACAGTCATCTCATTAATCTATTTACCAATGTCCGTCTATCTGTCTGTCTGTCATGCTCTATTTGACCAACTTCCCGTTGGAATATTTTGAAACGAAATTTTATATGCTTAAAGAGGACCTTCTAGCGATTACAGGAAAATTATTTTCATCCCGAAATTCCTATAACTTTTTGAGTTATCTAAGTTACGATTTCTCCCATAGGAAATGCACAGAGAAATATTTATGTATTCTATGTCCATCAAGCAGGCACTGGATTGAGATAGTAACAACTATTATTTTATTAGCTCGCGGGCTTGGTTTAGGGGTTAGCGTGCTGGCCTTGTATACCAATGGTCGAGGGTTCGGATTCACAGGCAATCCTATGATTTTATTTAAGCCGTTTGTATACCAAAAGAATTAAATAAGAATGCCTGAACTCCAATATAATCAAAATAAGGGTTATCGTCAAAGTCTTAATATGGCCTAAGTTGCCGAAAAAGACTGTGTGAAGTGAGTTTAAAAAATATTTTTTTCGTTATTAAGAAAAGGTGAGGGCCGCCGTAGTGGGCCGAGCCAGGGGGGGGTTCTAGAGGTGTGAAGCCCGCCGAAGGCGGGTGACGTGGCTAGTATCTAAAAAACAGGTTTAAAAAAGGGAAAAAAGTTTTCCAAATTCGTTGTCTATTTATTTATATTTTTATTAATTCACTTGTTTCAATTCGATTATCTATTCCAGAATTTTATTTGAAATTTTTTCTTATCAAGTCTTTTGATACACATCTCTAAAAGGATATTCCAATTTATTTTTTCTTTCATAGGTCCTTATGACTTTGTTAAGGAAACTCTTTATGCTTTGAATGATACTTAAAAAATAAATTCTTTTCATTCTTGATAAAAGCCTTTTTTTTTATCAAGTGTCAATTGGAAATTTTCAAGTAGAAAGAGATTGATTTTTTTTTTTTTTGTTATTAAATACAGTATATAATTTTAACGTAAGCTTGGAATTATTTAGGTTTTTATAGAGACTATTTTAACAAAAACGTTTAATAATCTCTAATCTCTAAACTCCTCTAATTTCTAATCTCTCTAATTTTAAAAAGTTCAAAATAAATAAAATTAACCCACAAATCTAATTTGCTGTTTTATAAATATAATAATACTAGCCGCGACCCCCCCCTGGGCCCCCCTTTCAGCTGACTCGGACCCAATCAGATACAATCCTCTTATCTTCTTTAAAAAAATATATTTATATATATTATGGCGGATGTCCGTCTGTCTGTTTTGATCAGATCCGAACCCCATCCCCGACCTGCGGCGGACCCTCGCCTTTTCTTAGTTATGAAAAAAAAGTATCATTATTATATTCCAATCCAGTGCCTTGCTTGAGGATATGTTTACATTCATAGAATACACAAATGGAAAGAATACATAAATATTTCTCTATACATTTCCTATGGGAGAAATGGTAACTTGAAGAATTAATAACTCAAAAAGTTATAGGAATTTCGGGATGAAAATAATTTTCCTGTAATTCCTAGAAGGTTCTCTTTAAGCATAAAAAATTTGGTTTCGAAATTTCAATGGGAAGTTGCCCTAATAGAGCGTGACAGACGGACATTAGCGAATTAAATATATAGATAGGATAAAAATATATTAAATTAACATATCAAGAAAAATGACTTTTTATAACAAAGAGGTTATAAACTCTTCTTTAAGGAAGCTCCTGAAATAAGGAACTAAGTGTTTATGAAGGGATCCTTCTTCCCCTAGACTACGGGAAGTGAATTTTTTTTTCAAATATATATTCAATAAAATTACATCTTTTATCATTAATTCATATTTACTTGTCAATGTTTTAATTAACACCCTCTACTCTCTAATTAAAAGCATGTTTGAAATGAATGATGGTGGTTAGGGTGTTGTCGTTTAAACTCAAGTCCCTCGGGGTTGTCCCACAGTCGTCCAGTTTGTCGCTGAAGGCGCTCGAAGGTGCAACTTCGGCGGACCTCGCCGAGATTGAGCAGATCGTCAAGGAAAGAATGGTTGGTCCGCATAATCGCATGACCTCGAAACGAGTCCCTCGCCGCTTCGCACTTGCTCTATTTACTGGCCAATTAATTTATTTAAAATAAAAAAAAGGAAGTGGCATTTATTAAATCTTGAGATTTTTTTTTCTGATAGTCAAGCCACAATTGATGCTAAGAGATTATTATGTGGTTAAATAAAAAAACAAACTTTAAATGTAAGAAGATATCATCTTCATAGAATCGATTCATTAATGTAAAATTCTAATTACAAAACGTAATTTATAGCTGTGATGTTATATTAATAAGAGGATAGAAAATGTGAGATGCAGCTAAGGTTTTTTTCTTTATTTATTTAATTCTGACGTTTCGACTCCGTGTTTGAACAATCTTCAGAACTGGCGAGAAGTCAATAGTTTTATACATAGTTGAACAAACTCTTATTTAATAAATATAAACACAGTATGCGATGACCAGGTACAGTGAGCGCCACAATTAAGTCCCCGCCTGGGAGTAAGAGCTTTAAATATATGGTATTTAGTGAAATAATTTTAAATTTAGAAAGGTAAAATAAAATCATCTGTATCTTATTTTCCTGTTATTTAAAATTATTTCACTATATACCATATATTTAAAGCTCTTACTCCCAGGTGGGGACTTAATTGTGGCGCTCACTGTACCTGGTCATCGCATACTGTGTATATATTTATTATATAAGAGTTTGTTCAACAATGTATAAAATCCACTATTGACTTTTCGCCAGCTCTGAAGATTGTTCAAACACGGAATCGAAACGTCGAATTAAATAAATAAAGAAAAAACCTTAGCTTCATCTCTCATTTCCCATCCTCTTTTTAATAATATTCTAATCGTTCTTAGTTCGTTTGATTTAAGAATTAGTGCATTAAAAATAATAGCTTCGATCTTGTTTTTGAGATATTTAGTTTTAAATTTTATCTCCAGAGTGTTCCAGTGAACTCGTTCTTTAAAAGATTTTCAAGAAAGGAATTGTGAAAATCTTTATTTTTTGGGACCTCAGAAATACCGAATTTTTTTTTTGCAAATTTAAAATATTATTTGAATTATATTATTATGCGAGTTTTTAATTATAGATCACATTTTGTATTATTTTTAAAAAATATAAATATTAGTACAACTTTCGACTGTTTATTCTGTAATCGTTTTCAAGGTATTAACCTCTAAGGAAGAACTACGTGAAGTTAGTAGCATTTTATATACAATGAAATTAGACCCCATTATTATGACGGGATGATTGTACTGGTATATGTTACTAACTTCATTGCATATAAAATGCTACTAACTTCACGAAGTTGTCCCCTTTATTTGAGTTTAAACAATCGCACATTACTTGAAAATGACTGCTAAGTTGTACAGTATTTATATTTTTAATAAATGTGATTTAATAATTAAAAACTCCCATTATAATAATCTTAAATAAACATATTCGGGATAAATTCAATAAATATCTCTATTTGGACTTAACTAGGCAACTTGTCCATATTTTAAAATATTTCAGTAGAGACTGTTGAAAAATTGAGATCAATTACCCGTCTACAATAAAAATAAAACTGAAGGTGTCGCCATAGCCGTACTATGTGGTGGGCAATTGTTTTATATGTTGTTCTATTTAAAACAATTTGAAAATGTATATTTGTTGGACTAATTGCCTTTCTGCAGTAAGCGATTCATATATATATATATATATATATTAAGATATGTGTGAGTTTTTTTGTTGGTGGGCCAAGTCTGGAGATCCTGGGTTCGATTCCCGGGGGTTTGGCCTATCCTCCCTCACATTTGTTATTTGATAAAAATTAATTGGCCAGGTTTACGATCAGGGCTTCTTTTTTTTGCATCAAGTTTGTCATATGATATTGGATTCCATTATTCTTTTATTCTCTTTATTATATTTCTTATCTTTTATTATTTTTTTTGTAGGTTTGTACAATTATTCAACTTATAATTTGCACCTTTTTTTATTGAATGCCTGAGATTTTGTGTTGTTGTTGTTGTTGTTGTTTTAAGAATTATATTTCATCTCCTTTGAATGTCTTCATTATTTTTATTCTTTCGTTATTTATTTATTTTTTAGATATTTTTTTGTTCCTTATTCTTCTTCTCTTTTGCTGTCTTATGTTTTTTTTTTGGGATTTAATTTTTTTTTTTGACAAGATATTGTTTTTGCAGCACCAATGCTTACATCGCAAACAAATACACTTGTCTAAAATAAGATTTTTGGAAATATTTATTAAATAATTTTTTTTTTTAAGGAGCAACATACGGAAAATCAAGAGCGTGCAAGTTTACATAAAATGAATGCAATAAGCACGGAAGGAGCAACAGGAGAGTCCGGGACAACCGAAGGTGCAGCAAGTGGAGAAGATGAAACTTCTGCGAGTAGTAATACAGAAACAATAGAAAAACCAGGAGGAGTCGGTAAGCATTATTTATTTTATTTTTATTTAAAATGTACGGGTTGCTTCACTTCTAGCCTCGGCAGTGGCGTAGCGAGCTTAACTGGCGCCCGGGGCACAATACCTTTTAGCGCACTCCCCCCCCCCTATTCGAAAACCATATAATATTATATATGTAAAATATACTCGCAAATTTAAATAAATAAAGTCATAGGCTCAAGCTAGGCTTTA
Source organism: Euborellia annulipes (assembly GCA_023213315.1). Taxonomy (NCBI): domain Eukaryota; kingdom Metazoa; phylum Arthropoda; class Insecta; order Dermaptera; family Anisolabididae; genus Euborellia; species Euborellia annulipes. Next base: position 14,567 of record JAKCPI010016472.1, on the reverse strand, counting down.
AATTTGAGACAAAAAATGTAGTTGAGAAAACAAGACTAGATTTATTTACGAATTAACATTTATTATATTAATATTACACTGTACACTAAAAATTTTTTTTGGGTTTTTTTCGCCCCCCCCCCCCCCCCCCCGCCCCCTTGCTTCCCCCGTGCCACTGACCCTCGGACAAGACTTTCGAGTCTTTTAACATTTAGTTAAGCTAATCATATGATTAAATAATAACCCAGATCGTAGTTAACTCGCTAAGATTCCAAGTTCGGTATAAGGGGTGAAATTAGAAACAAAAGCCTTGATTAGCTAAATGATGCTATTTTTCTCCTCAGATACCTTAGATAGCTAATTACATGTGAAAAAACTCATTTTTGACTCGAAGGTTCTCGAGTAATCTTGTTTACTATATCGATAATTTGCTATCGGCCGGATAAGTTTGGTAGTTGAATAGAAGCTGAAGCAACTTGCCCTAAATAGGCAATCGCTACTACGATCTGATTGATTGGTTGCCTATTAGTAAAATTGCAGGCTAATTCAATCCCTTTTCATTTTTTAAATATTTAGTTCATTCATATAGAGTCTACAGGGTGGCCCAAAAGTAGGTATACAGTTAATTAACAGCATTCCGCTTATTACATATTTACAGGGCCCGAAAAGAGAGGTTGGGGGGGGGGCAAAATAATTTGTCGCCTCCTCAAACATTTCTATACAAAATTCTTATAATTTTACCTTTTTTTTAAAATCTTTCTTTAATTGCCGCCCCCTATATCTCCCCGGACAGACACCCACTCCCCCCCCAGATCCGTGCCCGGGCAGTGACATAGTGCCCGGGGCACAATTCCTTTTAGCGCCCCCCCCCCATTCGAAAACCATATAATATTATATGTAAAACATACAAGATTATTATATTACACTGGCACTAAACTTAAATATATTTTCCAGAAATCAATTATAATAAAAATTATCCAGCAATTTTTTTTTTGCGAATCATTTGGCGCCCGTTTGTGAGTAGCGCCCGGGCATAATGACCCCCCTTCCCCCCTCGCTACGCCACTGAGTCCGGGGCACATATATAACTATATACCTACTTTTGAGCCACCCTGTATATAAATTAATAAAATTATAATGCGGCAGCTTCTTATTCGTAGCAAAGTTGTTTCGGTGTTTTCAATAAAATAATACAGATATTTATAAAATAAATAAATAAATATCTGCATTATAATTCTATATAAAACTTCGACATCTTTAATAAATTTAATAAATCAACAAAATTGCTTCTTTCTTAGTAAATTACATTAATTTTCAAGAGTTGCCAAGAGCTCTAGGTAAACATAGTACATGTCCTGATGAAGGCCGGAAAATCGGCCGAAACGTCGTAATTTGTATTAAATAAATCTGAAAAAGATAAATATTTTTTAATTACATAGGATCTAATAAGAGAAATTTTATTTTTCCTTATTTATAACTTGAAAAATCCATCTACCTAAACCTGGAATCTGTGTGAAGGTTAAAATAAATATTTTTTCTTAATTTATAGATATATATATATAGGGATTTTTGTTTTGTCATAGATATTTTTTATTATTGATTAAGTGAAGGAGGTGTGTGTGTGTGTGTGTGTCTGCTTGCACGAAATCACTTTGGATAAATGAACAGGGGATCCCAGTAGGATATTCTAAAATAATCATCATAATATTGATTAAAAAAAATGGCCTCTGCTTTATTTATATATCTTTTCTTTTGTCTTTTACAGAAGAAGCTTTAGCAAAACGTGCCTACGTACTCAAAGAATTAGTTGAAACTGAACGCGATTATGTACGCGATCTTGCTCAGATTGTGGATGGTTATATGCGTTTAATGCGCGATTCAGAAACGCCGGTTCCAATGCCCGAGGATTTGAGATTAGGAAAAGACAAAATGGTCTTTGGAAATATCGAAGCTATCTATGAATGGCATAGAGAGTAAGTCGACATACATAATTCGTTTTTTTAAAGTGAAACTTTTATTTGATGGTCTTACAAGCCATGACGTCACAATCCGGGACGACAAAAATAGGAAAGTTGAAATTTAATATATATGACGAATTATAAAAAATAATTGTGAGATTTAATTATTCAATTTTTAAATTGATAAAATATAATTTTTAAAATAATTTAAAATGATTCAAATCTTCAATTACTAAATAAATATTGTTCTCAGTTTTTAACATGCGTCTATTGATTTCCCATTTTCCAATTATTAAGTTATGATTAAAAACGCGATTTTAATACCCTTCAATTTTCTGAAAATATTCAGTTAAACGCCTACGATCCGAAAAAAAAGTTTCACTTGCATCGTGGTTTCATAAAAACACACAATGATTTTTTATGATTAAATTATTATTATTTTTTTTTTTTTTGTTTGTTTTAGCTTCTTTCTGAAAGCTCTTGAAAGATGTGCGGAATGTCCTGAAGAGCTCGGTCCACTTTTTATGCGTTATGAACGCAAACTTCATATGTATGTTGTTTATTGTCAAAATAAACCAGTCAGCGAGTATATTGTTTCAGAACACATCGACACATATTTTGAGGTTTGTTATTAATACAAATATATCATGAATATGAGTTATTATTTTTATGAGATTTATTAATTAAAGACCACATTTTGTATTAATTATTTATTAAAAATACAATTACTTATTCTGCAACCGTTTTTACTTTCTCTTACCTATGTATATATGTAATATATATATAGAGAGAAAGTATTGGATTCATGTCAAAAATTCGATGTCGAGATTTTGATGGATCTTCACGTTTTGAGGTCCCCTGAATCCAAAAAAGTGGTTTTCGCGACATGGTCTGTCTGTGTGTGTGTGGGTGTGTGGGTGTGTGTGTGTGTGTGTGTGTGTGTGTGTGTGTGTGTGTGTGGGTGTGTGTTCAATTTTAAGCATGAAGGAATTGAGCTATGAGGCTGAAATTTTATATTTAAGATAAACACCCCCGGGACCGGAAAAATAAGCTTTTAATCAAAATCGGCCAAAGAGTACTAGTACTTTACTGATGTACTTTTTCAGTTTTTTTCGATTTTCTCAAAATTTGCTCCAACGATTTTTTTTAAAATTCAAAAATCAATTATTTTTTAGTTGCTCTTTAAAATGTATATTCTCATTTTGCGATTGAAATCTTCTGAAGACCACTTTACTCTTGTGTTTCATAGGAAAGATAGGAAAAATGGTTGCCATGGTAACAAAATATAAATATTTTCCCATACTTATAAATTTTACATCTGAATTCAAATGTACCGTACTGTCGGGAACTAAATATATTTCGACACGAAAAATCTGGTGTGACAAGCACAGTGCACAACTTTCGATTACCGAAGGTAAGAGAAAGTTGTGTGCTGTGCGCCAGTCACACCAGATTTTTAAGTAATATGAGCTCCGATTCGAGCGAATTAACCTCTAAGAGCCTGAAGTTAGTAACATTTTATATGCAATGAAGTTATCACTTGTGATGATGGTGTCTAACTTCATGGGGATGATGCTACACTCATGGACAAAATTAGGGGAACAAAAACAATTCGATTTAAATCTACTCTTATCTTTTGAGTTTCTTGATTAATTTATTAAAATAATATTTTTAATATAAATCACTTGAATAATGAATTTTCAAAAAATTTATTTTATAAATTAGTCAAACATTAAATCCACTTTAATTAAAGATTAAATTAGAAAAAATTTTTTTTTGTAATTATTATTATGATAATGACATAATATAAACATAATTGAAATAAATTGTCACATGAGATGGAATTAATTATTTTATTAATGTCAAAATTAGTTTAAAATTATAAAAATTACATTTCAAAAAAAAAAAATAATAATAATTTTGTCCTTCCGCTAATTTTGTCCATGAGTGTATATGCTCCTAACTTCATTGCCTAAAATGCTACTAACTTCACGTAAGTGTGTGTCTCTTAGAGGTTAGTTCACTTGAGTCGGAGCAAGCGCACAGTACTTGAAATAAGTAATCGAAACGTTTACAGTATTATATTTTTAATAACAAAATGTGGTATATAATTAAAAACTGCCATAATAATAATATTTAAATTATTTATATTTTTTTTAATTCTCGTAAATTTCACACAGGAACTGCGAGTACTCTTAGGGCATAAATTACAAATTTGTGACCTGTTGATTAAACCGGTGCAGCGTATCACTAAATATCAGTTGTTGTTACGTGATGTACACAAATTGACAGAACGAGCGCAGCTAACAACGCAAGCTGCATCATTGGCACAAGCATGTCGTCTTATGCGTCTGGTACCCAAAGCGGCCAACGATATGATGGACGTAGGACGGCTTCAGGGATTCGATGTATGTATTTATATAAATTCAGTATAGTAGTTTTATTTGAATTAAAATCTTTTCTAATTTACTGTAATTTATTAAATATTTTGTATGAAATATCTTATACATTTCTAAGTAAATTTAGCACAAATCATCCATATCATTTCAATAAATAATTAAAATTTAAATAAAACAGACAAAAATGTCGAAATTTTATTTATTAACGCCAAATTTCTAAAGTTTTAAAATAATCTTTCAATTCTGTTTATTTTATTGGAAATTGTTATAAAAATAAAATTTGTAATTAATATCCAACAAAACATATCGAGATTATGTTGATTTGTCCAGAACCGGAACTAGGAGATTACCGCCCCCTCCTTAAAATTTTCTATACAAAATTCATATCATTTTACTTTCTTTTTTTTTTTTTTTTTACTAAATCTTTCTTAAATAGCCGCCTCCTGATATCTACCGCCCGGGGTACATGCCCCCACTGCCCACCCCCCCCCCTAAATCCGGCCCTTGATTTGTCCCTCAAATTGAAAATCAACATATTTTCCTTTATTTTATTTAAATTGTATTAAAATGATTTGTATCTGTGTTAAATTTACTTGGAAACGTATATTTCATATTAAATGTTTCTTAAATTAGAGAGTATCATTAAGGTAGATTAGAGAAGGTCTTCTTAAGAAGTAACAAGATGTTACGATATTTTTGACACGCAGTGTATTTAGATATAAGGTGGCTGTAGATCAGCGTTTTCCAAACTGTGAGGCGCGCCTCCCTAGGAAGGCGCGGACTAGTCTTAGGGGAGGCGTGAATATTAGCCACATCGAGCAATTTTCAAAATGACTTCTAAAGTTTTATAAATAAACAATATACTGTAATAGATTGTATCAATAAATTTTTTTACTATAAAGATTTTTGTATTTGTATTATTTTATTAAAAAAAGGGATGGGGAAGCGTTATACGATTAAATATTTTTAAGGGAGGCGTGGTAACATAAATTTTGGAAACCACTGCTGTAGATATCAGTTGATATAGAACAGAGGAGTCTTGATTTCGGAAACGTTTCAACTTTATTCTACTAACCATCATCAGGTGGAAAGTCATACATTAATTTATTAAGTTACTATAAGATTTTCTATATTGTATATAAAATATTAAATATTAATGTGTGATTTTGAGCTCTAATTGGACCTTAGTAGAATAAAGCTGAAACGTTTACGAATTCGAGAGATTTTCTTTAATATAGAGACCGATATCAACTTATATAATATTTAATGATTGCTATGGAGGAGTGGGAGGGGAAACTATGGGGGCTATACAAAAAAAAAGCACAAATTCGAGGACCGTGAAGAGAGATTATAATTATTATCTTCCTTTTATAATATTCTTGTTCTTTTTAGGGTAAGATAACCGCCCAAGGAAAACTACTCCTTCACGGGCCCCTCGTTTGCTCGGATGCGGCCCCCACGCCTACAGTCATTATTGGCAAGTCCAAAGAACTTCAAGTGTTCCTCTTCGAGCAGAATATTATATTCAGCGAGGCAGTCGGCAAGAAAACTCAATTCACCAATCCTGTATATATTCACAAAGCTCATATTCAGGTATATTCTAGATTATAATTACACTAACCCTATTTATAAGTACTTCTAGTTTTAAAAATAATAAATATTTTTAATTATAATTCTACATTTGGATTATATTAAAAATTTATCTTGTGTTTGAAATTTATCATAACATAAATAAAAGGATTTTATCTTTCCGAAGAGATTACAAAATGTTTGTTCCTGTTAATCTCGGAAGAAAAATAGTCAATTTAGCTCTATTTAAATATCCCCAGGCAGTTTATAGGCTATATTTCGCCCTTAGCTTATTTATTGGACAGGTAAACCTCACAATATATGAAAAGGCAACTCTGAAAAAAACTAAACTGAAATTAGATCGAAAGAAAAAAATTCTACGCTATTTCTTGTATATTCCGCCACTATTTTTTTTTTCTGTTTCTTATTATGTAGTTGCCCAAGACTCGCATTTTCTCTGAAAGCCTCTGAATATATAAATAAATAAAATAAATTTTACGATTGAATAATAAATAAAAAAAACCTATTTTACGTCTATGAATAGGCAACTCTAATCCAAATGTGGAACACAAGCTGTCATGTCCGTCTCTGGATAGAAGTGACTTCGAATATATATCAACTCTTGCTTGGGGGAGGAGGGGGGGGGGCAAATGTCCTACCCCCCTTCCCCCCCCCCCCAAATGACGCCTCTGTGTGAACAATATTTGTTTATGATTAGAATTATAAGATATATAACTTATTATTATAGATAACATATAGTTTGTAATATTGGCAATAAATTTTAAAATAGGGAATTTAAATTATACACTTGGTTAGGTGTTTCGAATTGTTTTATTAACTTTATACGTGGTGTGTCATCTTCAGAAGTTAATACAAAACTGTATGGTATGAAGTCAAATACAAGATTGTATAAGATAGTCTTGTATAAACTTCTGAAGATGATTAAGTACGTATAAAGTTAATAAAATATTTTGAAACACCTAACCTAGTTTATAATTTAAATTCCCTATATTACTATGTTTCAACCAGTGCCTACGGTCGCCAATCTCAATTTAATAACTTGTAAAGTGTTATGAATGGACTGGTGGCCAAAATGTCAAAAAGGCCATTAAGTAAATTTACAAATCATAAATCACACACTGTAAAAAAAAAATCTTAATTTTAGTGTGTTTTGTAATACTAAATTTACAAATTTCCGTTGTAAATGATAACTACTATGCATTTATCTACTAAAATTTGCGTTCAAATATTTACAGCAAAAAAAAAAAAACATTGTAAAATTACAATTTTCTTCGAAAAATAGAGTATGTATTGTAATTTTACAAATATTGTATAGTAATTTTCGTTAAAAATTGTATTTTTTTCGAAAGCAATTTGGGAATTCTAAAATTATCACACAATTGCACTCTAATTTTCAAATGTTTTTCTAAAATTACAATACATTTGTAAATGGTTTTTGCAAAGACTTACTAAATTTAGTGTTTTTGTGCTTCCTACACAATTGTAAAATCACAAAAAAATTTTTTACAGTGTTTTCCATTGATAGATATCTAATAATAAAATTGATATTTAATAATTTGATCTTTGATTGCAGGTGAACAAGATGATTCTTGAAGAGAGCGAAGAGGATTTCACATTACGCTCAACAGATCCAAGAAAACCGGCTGTGGCGTTACAATGTCAAGCCTTAAATCGAGAAAGTCATCAAGAATGGGTGGCCAATTTAACGAACATTCTACAAACACAAAAAGATTTCCTCAAAGCCATCCAGTCTCCTATTGCCTATCAAAAAGAACTCACCAAAGATTCGCTGTAAGTATCCAAACAAACAAAAATTAAACCGACGTCGCATCGAAGACCTCTAGTGGTGGTTTAAAAAAAATAAAAAGACGGAAAGAGACTTAAAATGCTTCAGACCTTGCCTTTTTACTGTCATTTTAATTTATGAAAAAGACTTTTTGAATTGGCCGAAGCCCTCCAATTCTCCTCCCCCCCCCCCCACTCCGATAACGCAAACAAGCAGTAGCATTAGTGAGCAATCTGTGTGTCTACTGTAGCCAGCGTTCTCGATGTTTTTCCTGCGAATTTTACCAACTCTCTCTCTCTCTCTATCTCTTGACATGTTGTCATGGATGCATGCAAGAATGAATGAATGAATGTGCTTTTGCGTATGAATGATTAATTCTCAAAATTAAAAAAAAAAAACGGGTACGAATCTCATTTATAATTTCTAATAACTATTTATATTTAAAAAAAAAAAAACTTGTATTTATAAATAAAAAAAAAAAAAATGTGACACGTCAAAAAAAAAAAACAAAAAAACGACTGATATAATAACGAGCGATTGTTTCTCCCATTTAACTTCTCTCCCCCCTTGTATTGGATAATGGCCTTTGAATGAACTTGAACTCTCTGTCTGTATGTCTTAATTAAAAAACAAAAACAAAACAAAAAAAAAAAACTCAATGCACGAAGAATGTTTGTAACTATAATTTTTTGCCCATATAAAGACACAAGTATTATATGATGGGTTAACTCCTCATTTTATATTTTTTTCTAAAAAAAAAAAAATGAGAATTTATAGGTATCATTTGTTTAATACGTGGTTTTCAACATTTTAGGGATTTTTTTTTGTGTTAAATTGGCAACAGCAAAATGGCTGCCGCAATGAAGCTAACCTTACCTAAACATAACCTTTATTTTTTTTCATTGTTGATATGTCAAATTAAATCTACTCCCGAATGATATTCAGATTGTTTTAACTATCTTTATTTTTTTATTTCCTGGTCATTAGTTGGCTATTATTAATATATTTTGATTTAACACGTGGTTGTCATTAATATTGAGGGATTTTTTTAGTGTTAAATTGGCAACAACAATATGTTTGGCGCAATTCAGCAAGCTAACCTTAGCTGAACTTAACTTTTCTCTTTTTTCATTGTTTATATGTCAAACTTGAACGATATTCAGGTTTTTTTGAATCAAAAATAATTATAACTACCTTTATTTTTTATTTTCAGACCATTTTTTGCTATTAGTAAAAAATATTATGAAAAACCGAAAATTTTTTCATTATTCAGTGGATTTATTAGCGAAGAAAGGGTAATTAATTGAAAATAAATAGTATAACAGGAGCCTCCAATAATAAAAGCCTCCGATTATTTAACAATTTAGTGAGAAATTAATTCTCCCATCATTATTGTTTAAGGTCCCTGAGTTATTCAGAGGGAGATGACACATGTACAAAAGGGCGTGTTGTTCTCTATTGCTTATTTTATGAATAAAATAATAAAATATTTTATGAAAAATAAATCATAAAATAAAGAAAAGATAAATACACACACTTTAATAAACATGTTCAGTGTTGCCAACCAAAATTTCTAAAACAACCGGTGATTTCGGTCAATTTTCCCTGTAAGGATCATATTTTATATATATATATATATATAATAAAATTCGTTTAATAATTTATGTTTGCGTTAATAACTTTATAATTTTTTTAGCTAGGAAATTGAAACTTGGTCAAAATATTTGAATAAATGAATGAATTCATGATTCAAAACCCAAATCCCCCCCCCCCCCCCCCGAACGCCCTGTTCATATGGATTAATATTTCATTCTCTTAGAAAATTAATGATAAAAATATGTGATATAGGGAAGACGTTTGCTGTTTACCTTAATAACTATATTTTTTTTTTTGGGGGGGGGAGTTAAATATTTTCATTTTTTCTAAAATTTTATATTAAATATATATATTATCACAAAAAAAATTATATTTCAAAATTAACTTTAACGGTAGCAAAAATGGCCTAATGCCAACATTCTTAAAAAAAAAAGAAAAAAGGGAGATTTAGTGAAAAAGTTCGAGAGTTGGCAGGTCTGCACATGATAATTATACATGTATTACATCCCTTTGACTAACTTCGGAACCTTAAACAATAATAAAGATGGTGGAAACGTCTCAATTGTTAAATAATCGGATGCTTTTATTGTTAGATTTCTCTTGTAAGATCACTTATTTAAAACATGGTGTTAACCAAACGATACCTATACTTATATGTAAATGTGTATATTTTTGGTAGGCTATTTTATAAGATTTAATTTCTTTAAAAAAAAAAAAAAAAAAAGTAAAAAAAAAATATATTTTCTTTTTGTTCTAAAAAGAGTATACCTTTCATAATTACTTGTCTTTTCAATCTTATTTTTTAATCAATAATTAACTGAGCAGATCTATTTAATGATTGATCCGTTTTTGTAAGTGAGTATTATAAATATTATATATATATACATAAAAAACAAAAAAAAAAAACAAATTTCCACATATATTTATGATCGACCAAATGGACCAAATGGCATGATGATAATATGTGTTTTTAAAAATAAAATTATGCCATTTTAGAAATGAACCCACTGAATTTAGCTTTACAAAACTTCATAGGCTTTTTACCTAGATTTGCAAATTTTTTTTTATAATTGATATTTTTTAAAAACAAAAAAAATAGAGAGGCCGATTTATATAAATAAAATAACAAAATAAAATTCCCAAAAAAAAAAAAGAAATTGGTTGGCCAATTACTAAGTAGAAAGAGAAATCAATTGCCAATCAAATTGAAATCAAAGTAGTGGCTTTGGATGGCGCTTTTTTTCCCTCTTTTTAGAAAAAGAAAAATCAGGCCATTCCTCCTGTTCCATCTTTCCCTCTCTGCTTGGCGCGGAAAACCAAATTTACACAAATGGTCAATCAACGAAATAATAAAATTATAATAATAATAAAAAAAGAAAACATTCCGCAACTAATATACTAATCAATCATTATAGACGTGAATAAAATTCTTTAAAAAAAAAATCAGAATACAACCTGACACACCGTTATAATTACAATTATATAACAATGATTGATGTACATAAAATGTATGTTTGTACATAATAATAAATAATAAAAGCAAAATTTTCAATAGAATATCCATCTAATTATCTTACCGTTTAACTGTTAGTTCCATTTATATTTTATCCCTTTACAGCTTCTGTCCTGTGTGGTTCCTTAAAGGTATATTAGAGATTTGTTCGTTTCACTTGCCATGATTGATGTAAAATGAGTTCTTAATACCCTAACCTTACCCTAACCTTCAGTTGTCATTTTTGTCTTGGTTTGTTTCGAATATTTTTATAACGTTGATCGTTAAATAAATAAATAATAATAATAAAGAAAATTAATTAAAAAAACGAAATAAAAATAAAGTCTAAAACTTAATTATCTTTTTTACTGTCGACATTATTTTAATCGAAATGGTTTGAAAGAAAATGGCGACAAAAGGTGGTCATTTATTGAAACTTTGGCGCTGAGATCACCCTGTACAGCAGAGCTGGATTATTTACAAGATTTTGTAGTTGTTTGCAAAAACTTTGGAAATAACTTTAAGCAATTGTAAATAACAGATATTTACGTAAATAACTCGAGTTCTCATGCGCGACGAAGCAAACTGAATTTAATTATTTGATATTAATTAATTAATTAAATACTTACAAATGAAATGACAGTTGTAGGTTAGGTTACCATATTTAATTTTTGAATTTCATTTTTTAATTATTTTATTAACATTTTGATTATATTATTCACTAAATCAAAAGAAAACAACATTGTCTATGCTCTAAAACATTAAAAAATATGAAATGTAAGCTTTTAACCTGATTTTTTTCAGGGAGTTAGTTATTTACAAGGTAGTTATGTATTAGTAAATAACCGTGTAATCTACTGTAAATAACTTGCCAACTCTGCTGAACAGTCACATCAATCTATTCTATTGGGTTTATGCAGCAAAATCTACCAGCCAAGTTTCAAACGAACAGAATGCACTTCAATGACAAGCGAAACGAACAGACCTTAGATAAACGGTGGACCCCTCTCCAGCGTTTATCTAATTATGGGAAATTTTCTTCTTTAACTGTTTATTCTATTTCTTTAACCCCGTCCTATCAAACAGCAAAATGGATTTAACATAACTAACTGGTTTGTGGAGAATTCATCATCCCCAGGTGTTGTTCAAAATAAAAAAACAATTGCCTCTCATGTTCTTAAAGCAGTTCAGCGGATCCGTTTTCATGGAATCCACCGTTACGAAAGACTCACTCGGAGCCTCATCATCGTCCACGTACACCGACATCACCCGGAATGGATAAACGGCCTTTAGTGAAGAGCAGTACTTTACCTGCATCTGCACCACCAATGTTACCTGCACCTGCACCTCCGCCGCCACCACCACCTCCACCTCCGCCACCACCACCACAATCCCCGATGAGCCCCACATCACGATCCCATCGTATGCACTTTCTTGAGGGTTTTCGCAATACGTTAAGATCCAGATCACGAAGTGAACAACCAAGTAATGGCAATTTATCCAACAACGTTTCAACTGATGAAGAGGGCAATAGTATTAGTGGCGGATCGCGATCGCCGATGCCGAGACGATGGTCAGAAACTGGAGGCAGCTCATCACCGGTAATAATTGTGATCTCTTTGCTCTTTGTTGTTGGTGTGTAATCTTGTTGTAGTTTTGTTGTTACTAACAGATAACATTAACAGATTTTTTTCTCTCTCGTGGGTAATAAACTTTGTTCATAAATAAAATCACATCAAAATAAATAATCACAAGTAGAAAACGCATGGGTGGGACTTAATATTGTCCCTCACTGTACTTCAAAACTTAAGGGAAAAATGAGAATATACATTTTAAAGAACATCTAAATTTAATTTTTAACAATTTTGGTTGAGCGAATTTTGAGAAAATCGAAAAAAACTAAAAAAGTACATCAGTAAAGTACTAGTACTTTTTGTCCGATTTTGTTCAAAAGCTTATTTTTAGTGTCCGGGAGGGTACCTAACTTAAATATAAAAATTCAATCCGGTAGCTCAATTCCTTCATGCTAAAAATCGTTACACACAGACAGGAATTTGCGGGATCCACTTTTTTGAACTCAAAACAAAAAGCCGGACTGTTGGCAGCACTGCTCTTCATCCTTCTCCCCCGGCGACGCTCTTACGGCAAAACCCTTAACTAAGAATTGAAGCTAAGAGGAGAAAAAAAATCAGATTCTACTTTTATATCTTTCTTCTTGATCTATCGGTTTCTTTTGAAAAATTATATAACATTAATTATTATTTTGAGTTTGCATTATTTAATTGATAATAATTTGGATTGAATTATAGATAAATAAATAATAAAATAACAATTAATATTTTTCCATTAATTAATTATTTATTATAAATTCTTCTTTATTCTGTTGATAAATTAATTTGTGTTAAGAATTTGAACGTCATTATTGTTTTAATAATAAATAACATTTTGATTGTGCTTCATTGTGCTTAGAAGCATTTGTATTGAATGTTACTACTAATCCGATAGAAGAGCCTCTCGGGTGCGTTGTTTTGGTGGCTGGTAAGCGATTAACTTCAATATCTTTTTGTTTCAATTTTTTTCTCAATATTTAAAAAAAATCTTCTTGTAAATGATTCATTTTTTTGTTTTTTTATTTAGGTGGAAAATTTATTAGCCCCGGGGACTGTCGCTCAAGTTTTGGTTAGCGAAATTGATTCGCCTATTCTGAAAGCTGGCGATACAGTACGAATTATCGGTTATAATTCTCAACGAGGATCTTATCTCACACGCCATGAAGGCACTGATATTTGGCTGCCTGTTCATGTTCTGGCGCCGTTGCATCATGATTTGTCACCCGGATCACGAAAACCCTGGCCTTTTCGGTTCCGTAAACCGAGTTTTGGCAGTGGCAGACGAGAACGACGCTCTTTTGATGGAGTCGTTCAGGTAAATTGTTTTTTTTTATTTGATTATAAATAATGAAAAAAAGAGTGTGAGGTTGAGAATAGACCCGCGATATCCCTGATTGTAGTAAAAAGCGGATGTTGAAGGTTTAAAGACGTTTAGTTCTTCGGACCACAAATTAAATACTATTATTTATTCTCGGAAAATTTATTAAGGCTGGCAACTACAGTTTCGGTCGATTAACTGACCATCATCAGGCCTAAAAGAAGTACAAAGAGATATTTTTACATGTGAACTATAATAGTAAAGTCAGAGAAATCGACAAAAAAGCAGTACAGTTTTCCTCTATTCTGATTTATTTTTATGTGCGCTAGGCTTGTTAGATTAAAAATATTGTCTATCGTCGAGTAGCCCTTTCTAAATCCAGCTTGAAATTCACTTATATTACAATTTACTTCCACCCAATTGCACAGTCTATTCAAGAGTAGTCCTGTGAATAATTTAGATATGGTGTCCAAGAAATATAAATAAGTAGCTGCCTGTATATGTAAATTTTAATGTAAAATCAAATCATAATAAATAAACCCATTATTATTATTATATTATTAATAGTAAAGTCATTTTCATTACAATTTCAATAAAAATCTTTTCAGATTAATCTGATAATCCCAATATTAGTTTTTATGAAAGGTAAAATACACTAAGTTATGTGTTTCAAGGTTTTTTATTAATTAAAATTAACACTTAATACGTATTTCGACATTACTGTCATCATCAGAAGTGGTTTTCTAAAATGAATACATCATAGAACATAGAAAACCACTTCTGATGATGACAGTAATGTCGAAATACGTATTAAGTGTTAATTTTAATTAATAAAACCT
>JAKCPI010016471.1:0-22413 GCA_023213315.1 Euborellia annulipes | reverse complement strand
TACGGCCACTGAATGGTCAGGCACAATATTATGTTTGTCATAAAAATATCATTTATGAAAAACTAACGATTGAAGGAAGGAATCTTTGACAATATTGTAATAGTCGGAGAGGCTGGCGACAAAAATGGGCAAGAGTTTTCTGAAGGTCAGAATAGGTTGCATTTTAGAGATGGAAAGATACTCTAGTCAGTACTTCCAGTACCGGGGCGTTTAGCGGGAATAAACCGGTAAAGTTGCGGGAAGATGGTTTTTCGCAAATATCTCGAAAACTATGCGGTTTTCTGCAAAGATTCATCTATACAAAAATAATCAAAATTAAATTACAAACAAAAATGGACTAGTACATAATCGGTTAAGTGAACGGTTCGGGAGATATAGAGGGGTAAAATTTGTAACGAGTTAGGAGGGGGTTAGGAGTCTGAACAAACCGAATGAGATTCGCACCTAACAAAAAAAAAGGTCAACTGATTTTCGCAAGAGGAAAAAGGGGGCGAGGTAGTTCTATGATGTGACATAATATTTATAGGAGAGTTTGTTTGTATGTGACTGTGACAGGGGGGGGGAGGACTAGAAAATCATCAAAAAAGGCATTACATAATATGTGGACGGCCCCTTAGGGAAGGTTCTTTCATGGAAGGGTGATTAATTGGGGTAATAATGATTTAGTTTCAGAACCAAAGCATGTTTAAAGCTGATTAAAATTATAATATTGATATTTTTTCTATCCAAAGGGGAGAGGACTTCAAGTGAATATGAGTTATTTTAATATTTAATAATGATGAATGAATAAATCAGGAGCTACTCAAGAAGACAAATCACAAGAAACTCTCAATCTTATAAATTTCAATTTTAAATAATTTTTACAACAATCACTAAAAAGTTGACAGAACGATTAATGGATTACCAGTAGAGTGGATCTCCTTTAGCCTGGACCACCTGCCAGATGGCTAACCCTCCATGAGCAGCGAATACAAGTCTCGTAAGAACTGCTTTGATCACTGCCATTTCTTCAACTAGAATCTCAACTAGCAAATGCCTAGCTATTTATCCCACAGGAACTCAAGTTGGATCAATCATCCGACCTGTCCTCCTCCTTTTACCCCCTATTTTAATGGACATCGAGTCCTTTTATTTGTGTGGTCTTTTATACGAAAGAGCCATCATTGGGTGAGTGAGTCAATGCATTAACGACTTTTGAGGATCTTTAAAAAAAAAAAAATAAATAAATAAAATAGGGATGGTATAAAGAAGACATATCATTGGAAAAGCAATGGCCAATACAGTATATGGATAACTCAGAATGCAAATGCGAATTAGTCAATAAAATACTAAAATTAATGACTAAAAAAAAAAAAGTTTATTCAATTAAATCGAGATCCAGCACAGGTGGGCACGAGTCAAAGGCCGAAGGCGGGCGGCGCGGATAGCATATAAATTATATATTCAAATTAATTGATCATTCATTACGGTTGGTCACAAAGAAGAATTTTTTGAATTAAAGGCCTGCCTATATTTATATTGATGAGTAAAAAAAGAAAAGTAATACAAAGTGTTTTAAAAAATTATATAGGTTCAAAAAATAACTATGTTGAGAAACAAAATTAAAAAGAAAAATCAGACCAGCTATCAAAAAGGGCCCTGGATTAAAATGACAGTAGAAACTCTGGTCTAGAATATGAGCCTGAATTAAGTCATACATCTTTGGCTATGTCATCCTAAAAATGATTAGGGGAATTGTGCCTAATATGACATACTTGATAAGATGACATGATCATAATATTTTATATTAAAAATTACCGGCAGAGCTTTCATAGACACATTTTCGTGATTCAGGATCAAAATCACCTCCGCAGATATAAATTCAGCTTAAACGCGCAAATCATTTGTTCATTAAATGCAATTTTGTGATATTGCTGTCAAAGAATTTTTTTTTGTAAAGTATGTGCTTTCAGATATGGTTAGGACAGTATCTTATAATTGCTGGGTATTCCATTGGGTTCATGGTTCGTATTACTTTGTTCTATACGTGTAAAAATGAAATCTAACCATAAATGTGAGTATATCAGGGCGTTTAGTGTCTTCATATCAATCGGGTAAGATGACATACTGGTCGATTTGATAAGATGGCATAGTCTGTCATCATAGTAGAGTAAAAAAAAGATAAGGAAAAATGCAGAAGAATTAAACGTGTTATTTTTGAAGATTCAGAAGATGAACATTCAGAATCTTTATCCCCTGATAACTTAACACAAGAAATTTTGACTGCCCTCATATCCTGTTTTATTTTCATTATTTTTGGGTTCAAAGAAAAAGAAGGGTCATCTTGGGCACAATTCCCCTATAGTTTTTTGATACGCCTTGAAAAGTCAACGTCATCTGGTTAAGCAATTTATTTGGCGATGTTTCTATTTCAACACCTAATTTGACCTAATTAATTTTCTCCATCGTAAGTTAAAATGTTAGGATGAAAAAAGGATGTTCTGAACATTGATAGGAAACGAAACATCATGAGCGATAATTGATGATAGTAAAAATAAGCTTGATCAGGATCAAAAGATTTCTAAAGCTTTTGATCTTTCAAAGAATAAAAGACTATTCAAATCTTTAATTAAAGACGTAAGTGCTGAGCGAAAATTAATGGAATAAGAGCAAGAGCAATTGTGATTTAACCTATAATTGCAATTAGTCAAAAGGCTAATTTAAACTCTTTGGAATGTTTCAAAAAAAATTTAATTACTTGTATGATCTGTAAATATGCCAAAACAAAAAATAAGCATCTCTAAGAGAAAAATCTACTTGTATGGAAAAAGTCGAAAGGTCTTGCAAAAACCCGAAAAATTTAAAAACCCGGTTTTCTGTTTTTTTTTTTTTTTTTTTTATAAAGTAACTTACACACTATTAATTCAAATAATCAATGACTTCCATTTCCCAGATTATATTTTAGGTGATTTAATATTTAAAGAAAAAATAGAAATTCATTCGCGGTTCTAATAAAATTTAGTTAAAATTTTATTTAGCAAACAAGAAGCTTACTAAATAATTGACTGAAATAGCCACTCGGCGATTACAAGTTCTTTTTCTTTTTTAAATTCGTTTAAGGTCTTTTTCAGCATCTGAGACGATTCCTATTTAATTAAATTGATTGATATCCAATTTAATTAAAATAAATTTTTTCGCATGGGATGGGATGCGAACCCTCGACCTTTAGCATTTCTTTTTATTTTAATGTAACTAGTAATAAAGGCTTATTATTATACTTGCAAATTTGTTTAAAAAAATATATTACTTACTACAATTTCCTCGCAGAAAATATATTTTTTATTAAAAATCCCGAGTTTTGAGGGAAAATTTATTAAGGCAAGCCGTGGTTTGTTCTTTAGCTCCATTTGAGTCCGCCAGCAATAAGGCAAGGAACAAGAAACAGCAAAGCATCTAAAAAAAATTAATAAATAATTAGAATTTATAATATTGATAATTGAAAGATTATGAAAATATAATAAATTTTATTAAATTTTGATAGAATTAAATGAGTTTAATCTATTTTTCATTTCAATTAATCATCCATATTTATAAATAAAAAATGAATTAATATTAAATCATTTTTAAAATAAATTAATATTTTATAGATAATTTTTCTGCTATGTTAGTCGTAATCCGTGAAACTTGTAATTTAAATAAATATTTTATTGATGAGAAAGATAATATTTTAATCTCCAAAATCAATTCATTTGAAAAAGCTGGGATTTTCGATATGGTCATGAGTATAAATATTTATATTATATTTTCAATATAAATATTTAACTTGATGAATATTGTTGGAAAAATTTAAATAAGAGACGCAACTAGCATTTGGGGGGGGGGGGGGCTGGCAACGAGAAGAGCAACAGTCGCCACAATCGTTGCGGTTAAGTAATGCCAAGCGCGACGAAAGCTTGGGTTTGGTGGTCCCAATGGAAAAATTAAACTTTGATTTTTTGAATCGCTTAATCCGAAACGGTACCACGATTCAAACTTTGACTAATGTAGCGACCAGTAAAAACAATTAAATATTAAAACTGTGCATTATTATTCTACAACAGATTGAAGGAATTATTTTCATATTTTAAATACCTAATCATGTTGTTTTTGTTTTAGTTCAGTTATCCAATACAATGTTGTTTTTGAAACAGTCATCCATATCTCCGCCGAATCTCTCTCAAAGCAAAATAAATAAATTATAATATCTTCTAATCGATGAAATGTTTGCATCCTTAATTTGAAATAAAGATCTAGAAATAAAAAGTAAAAAGAATAGTAGATCTATAAATAGGTATTTATTATTATATTAAAAAAATCAATTATACGAACGTGATCGTCCATTTTTGATCGGTCCAATTTAACAGCCTTAAATAAGATCAGGAAAAACTTTTTTCTTCATAGTATGGATCCATTTTCAATTCTCAGTTCAAAAGAATGTCAGTATATATTTTTTAATATATTATTATTTTCTTGAAATCTCCATTGTTGCAAATGGAATTGTTATTGGAATCTTCAGTGTTCTTAAAATAATATAGATCTTTTCGTTTAATCTTTCGGGGTTTTAAAGATTTTAGCTGTTGACAAATAGAAAAATGATTAAATATTTTTCCTAAAAAATATTTAATAAATTTAATATTACTTACGAAAAGAATCCAGTTGGTTATGTCCTGAAGAATCTCAGCCCCCACTCCCACCCTAACCATCTAAAACAAAAGAAGAATTAAAGGATTAGTTTGTATCATTGATATATTTTATGAAAAATGTTGAAAATCTCTTTAACTTACTCTGTAGACTGCTTCTTTCGGCTCAACGTGGGCTTCATCCTAAAAACTAACCTAATCCCACTATCTATGACCGAGGCGGTCATCTAATTCTAAAATGAAGTTCCTCTTCTTTCTTGAGACGGTCGCGAACGCGAGCACTCCACGGAAGGCAAGTAAGCCTTCAATCAACATAAATCGCAAACGAAACGAAGGGAACGCGCCCACAAACCCAAGGAAAGTGAGGAAAAGAAACAGACACACACAATCACACATACTCAATTCACAGATCAATTAATCTCTGCCCACCTGCCTAAAATCATCTACTAGAGAGCTAAAAAGAAGCAGAGTTAATTGATCTGATATTCATTCACGAGTTAGGAAGGAAGCCCGGCCAATACAATACTGAAGATCCCCCTTGATTGCTCATCTCAGAAACAGAAGTGACGTTGTTCAAGATGCATGCTGAAAAAAAGAACCCTAAAAGCTAACAACATCCTATACGAACTCCTAACATCTTGAACATTAACTCACTCTGTCCTGAAACAACCAAGGCCCAGAACTCAGCACTGACGGACAAAGAGCCTCGGAGAAAGAGAAAACACTCTTTCTCTCAAATGCGCGAAAAAGGAAAGAACATACAATAGAGGAATTCTCCTAGTCCCCTTGGATATTGGTCAAAGGCGAATTGAATCGTCACTGGGAGCCCTACCTAACTAAAGGGGAAGAAGAACAACAATACCCTATGCCAGTATTGAGGAATCAATTCACAATTGAACAACATCCAAGAGAACGTCAAAGAACTCGGACGCAAAAGGCCTAAATCCCCATAAATATAATATAAGTATCAATGCGTGAGCGTAGAGATTTTCTAATTATGTTTAGCGCCCTCTATATAGATTCTATCTATTTCTAAATAACCTAATAAGAATTGCGTGTATTATTAAACATTAACATGAAATTAACAAACATGCATAGATCCCATACACGCAAAATTAAGTCCTAATATTGAATTATAGCTAAAATAATAATTCATGCACGCTTGAATTGTCTCATATGATGATGTTGCTCCCTCGGGGGATAATGAATGAATGGGTGCTGTGCATTATCTACTTATTACCAAAAGACAACTTAAAATCCTTTACCTTATGCACATTGACCATTCATCCATTCATTACCTATGGAGTCAGCCCCCTTAACAAATCCGGAACTGCATTTGGGCACTGAAATATAAAAACCTATTTTTTAATAGATTAAAATGTTAAATTTATGATATTAAATGAATATAGAAAGAAAGTTGACAAATTATTACCTTAAAGTAATTTTGAAATGAATTAATAAAAAATTAATTTTTAATTTAAAAATTTTGAATTTAAAATAGACTATTTATTAACTATCTAAAAGGGACTCTGAAATGGGAGAATTACATTAATAACATCCTATCCATGCACCTATGTTAACATATTCTAGATATATTTAGGCCGAAATTCAAATAAAATTTTGAAAATCCTAAACTGCTTACTCTACGCCCACGTAAATGTTCATACAGACTTTAAATGTAGCTGCTACACTCGTGGAATCTGCCGTAGCTACTGCCTCTGCCTGGTTGACGTGAAGCCGATGTTTGATGGCGGATGCTCTGCATGGATTCACTTATTCACTTATACACTTATACACTTATTCACTTATTGGCCTTTGGCATTTGATTTATGATGAATTCTCGAAGGCGATTCGTCGATTTCTAAAAAATAAAGAAAAAAAATATTGAATTATTTTGAGCACAAGTTCAAAAAAAAAAAAAATTAGGTGTTAGCTGTGTCTTCTACACAGCCGGTGGCTTTTTAACGTGACAACGTCTTTTGCTTGATTTCAAAAAAATTTTTATTTCTCTTACCTATATTGAAATATAAAGAGAGAAAGTATTGTTTTTATTTTTTACTTTCTCGTACCCTATATATGAAATATATAGAGAGAGAAAGTATTGCGATCATGTCAAAAATTCGATGTCGAGATTTTGATGGATATACATGTTTTGAGGTCCCCTGAGTCCAAAAAAAGTGGGTCCCGCAAATTGGTCTCTGTGTGTGTGTGTGTGTGTATGTATTTGTGTGTGTCTGTGTGTGTGGACAGATTTTTAGCATGAAGGAGTTGAGCTAGCGGATTGAAATTTTATATTTAACTTAGGTACCTTTGAAGAATCTCAAAATAAGCTTTTGAACAAAATCGGCCAAAAAGTACTAGTACTTTACTGATGTACTTTTTCAGTTTTTTTCGATTTTCTCAAAATTCCCTCCAAGGATTTTTTTTAAAATTCATAAATGAACTATTTTTTAGATGCTCTTTAAAATGTATATTCTCATTTTGCCGTTGAAATCTTCTGAAGACCACTTTACTCTTGTTCTTCATAGGAAAGATAGAAATGGTTGCCATGGTAACGGAATTTAAATCTTTTTCTTTTTTATTAGATTAAAAATCAATTATTATTTAAATTCCCATTTTTTTTTTTATTTCTGTTTTAATTGTTTCCAAGAAAACATATATATATATCTCTCCCACTTGCAAACATTATCGTCTCTCTCTACTCTTTTTAAATTCCCTTTCCACCTTATCTTCGTATAGGAACAATGTTAATTTCCTATAGGGATTTGTATGTTAATTTCGATTCAAAAGGGGGTCCCCTTTAGAACTTTTTAGGCATTTAAAATTTTTTTTTCCAATTCTTATGAAATTTTGTATTTATTTACGATTCTATATTGTGTATAAAATGTCCAAATATGAGATTAAAATTTTTAAAAATAACCATAGTTTATTTGAAGCAGTCAACATTTAAAATGCAAGTTTGAAACTAAGATGCTATCGGAAACTAAATATATCTCGACACAAAAAATCTGGTGTGACCAGCACAGTGCACAACTTTCTCTTACCGAAGGGTAAGAGAAAGTTGTGTGCTGTGCGCCAGTCACACCAGATTTTTTTTTACTAGTACTGTAGTTTGTTTTCATAAATAAACATGTTCAAACATTTTCATTGAAACAATATATGACAGGTGTGGCCAAACTTTTATCCATTAAGGGCGACATATGCTTAAAAAATGAGGTTTTTCGAGAAAAAAACTAATTACTTTCTCTTAACTATGTACCATCAAGAGAAAGATATTGGACAACCCCTCACTTCTACCTGAATTTAGAGCCTTTTGAGGTATGTATACAGGGCCGTAACTAGGCAGATACAACAGATACACGGTGCACCTGTTGCATCTGCCTAGTTACGGCCCTGTATACATACCTCAAAGGGCTCTAAATTCAGGTAGAAGTGAGGGGGTTGTCCAATATCTTTTCTCTTGATGGTATATATGTAATATATATATGAGAGAAAGTATTGGATTCATGTCAAAAATTCGATGTCGAGATTTTGATGGATCTTCACGTTTTGAGGTCCCCTGAATCCAAAAAAGTGGTTTTCGCGACATGGTCTGTCTGTGTGTGGGTGGGTGGGTGTGTGTGTGGGTGGGTGGGTGGGTGGGTGTGTCTGTGTTCAATTTTAAGCATGAAGGAATTGAGCTACGAGGATGAAATTCTATATTTAACTTAAACACCCCCGGGACCGGAAAAATAAGCTTTTAATCAAAATCGGCCAAAGATTACTAGTACTTTACTGATGTACTTTTTCAGTTTTTTTCGATTTTCTCAAAATTTGCTCCAACGATTTTTTTTAAAATTCAAAAATCAATTATTTTTTAGATGCTCTTTAAAATGTATATTCTCATTTTGCGATTGAAATCTTCTGAAGACCACTTTACTCTTGTATTTCATAGGGAAGATAGGAGAAATGGTTGCCATGGTAACAAAATATAAATATTTTCCCATACTTATAAATTTTACATCTGAATTCAAATGTTCCGTACTGTCGGGAACTAAATATATGTCGACACAAAAAATCTGGTGTGACAAGCACAGTACACAACTTTCGATTACCGAAGGTAAGAGAAAGTTGTGTGCTGTGCGCCAGTCACACCAGATTTTTTTAGAGTTAAGTACTCGGGATTTTTTTATTTATTCTATTAGAGGTTATCTTTCTGCACTAAATGACATCTCATTTAGTCTGATCTGATTAGCCATTCGGAATCTACAGAGGTTTAAAATTTCGAAAAACGAAATCCCGCCGAGTGCTCTCATGCGGTAAAATGATCTCATATCAAAAAAAAGAAAAAAAGCCCTGGGGGTATTGAACCACTCTTTCTAAAACTATGTTTAGATTTAATGTAGCTTTTATGGTCAAGTCGCTATGCGTTGCACAATTAGAGCTATTTTTCGATATTTTTTTGCCTAAAAAATGAGGTTTTTCGAGAAAAAAACCAATTTTGGAGTTAATTACTCGGGATTTTTTTATTTATTCTATTAGAGGTTTTCTTTCTGAACCAAATGACATCCCATGTAGTCTGATCTGATTAGCCGTTCAGAATCTACAGGGGTTTAAACTTTCAAATTAGAATTTACCGCAGCGCGGTAAAATAAAATGATAGGGAAAAAATAAATGGTGAAATCTTTAGCTGAAAACTCATTCTTTCTATCCGTATATTTCTCATAATTATACCTCTTAAGACAGAGGAGTTATTCAAGCCAATAAACTTTTTCGTGCATGCCCCTCTAACATGCCACTATAGACACATGATTTGTAAGACGTTGTCACGTCAAAAAAAAAAATTCGTCTCCCAAAAAGAATGGCAGAAGCTCAAAGTTTAGAATATGCCAATTTCAGGAAGCTTCTTATTTTCCATTTTGTACTTTCTCTTATTTTCTATTTTTACTTTCTCTTACCTCTATATATGTTAATATATAGAGCAGTGGTTTCCAAACTTTATATTACCACGCCTCTCATAAAAATAATTAAACTTATGACGCCCCCCCCCTCCCATATAATATATATGATATAAAATTTAAACCTCCTAGCTCAATTCCTTCATGCTTTAAATTGAAACCAAACAGACTCACAGACAGACCATGTCGCGAAAACCACTTTTTTGGATTCAGGGGACCTCAAAACGTGTATATCCATCAAAGTCTCGACATCGAATTTTTGACATGAATCCAATACTTTCTCTCTATATATATTAACATATATACAGGTAAGAGAAAGTAAAAATTCAAATCCTAGTTGAAATTAGTTCTATATACCGCATGCTGGTAACTCACCCCAGTAAAATTCTAAGTGGACTAATTATAACTTACTTTTCTACCTAATGAAAAAAATCCCTACAAAATTCTGCAAGGGGTTCGATGAGTTTCTAAGTTACCCAGTGTTATAATTATCTGTTTATGAGAGTTTCGAAATCTTCAAAAATTAATTCCGCCCCAGTAATAAGAAATTTTAGAATGACATTAAAATGTTTCTATCCTACTAGGCCATATACTATTTGCTAAATATAAAATATAAATTTTAACTCAAACGGAATGCACTTATTTTTTAGTAAGAGTATTAAAAAAACATTAATATTTTGATGCATTATAGAGGATGGGGCATTAACCCCCCTGGTTAATGCCTTCATACCTCCCCCCCCCCCTTTAAGGAAATGCAAGCCTTCACCGCGAAATTACTCTCAAAACATTTATAAATAATTATTTTTATTTTTATTTTATTTTGAAATTATTTTATTTTAATTTTCAACCCTTAATCCACCCCTGTGTAAATCTATATTAAGGAAATTTGATTAACAAAAATATAGGCCATATAGAAAGATAATATTGGTAAATAATGGTTCATATTAAAAGGAATCGTTTTACGCAGTCAAATTATTTGTTTCTATCATTTTTTTTTCAACGATAAAATGCATAATAATTACCTTTAATAAGACACTCAAGAGGGTGTGTTGGCTGACGGTGTGGTCAGGGTGGGATACACTAAATTAATTATTCACTTTAAATCACTTTAAACACAACTTAGAATGAGAGCAAGCACGTGGGCGCCTGCAGCCCGGCAACGCTCTCGACTGAACGAGAAACTTGTCTCTCTCTCTCTTTGTTTTGAAATAAAATAGATGAACATAACAATTCCCTTTTTATTAAAAGTAAAAAAATACCTTTTGCTCTAATCTAACTATATTTAGAGCTGGAAAAGAATGTCAACAAGTGATTTGGAATATTCCAAGGCCTTTCTTAAATAATCAACCCTTCATCACACCTAATCAACCCTTAATATAATAAAATAATAATCAACGCTATTTTTTGAATGTTTTCTATTTATTTGGCTTCGATTTAGCTAAAAAAAAATTAAAAAAAAAAAAGATTTTTTTTTCATTTTTTCAACCCCTTATCCATTTTTTTTTTTTTTTTTTTTTTAAACACACTTTTTTCACATTCGCACTCACATTTATTTATTTCTCATCGAAATATTTATTTCACCCTTTATTTAATTTATTTATTAATTTATTTATTTCTCATCGCAATATTTATTTCACCCTTCATTTAATTTATTATTTTATTTCTCATCTCATTATTTATTTCACCCTTGATTTAATTTATTATTTTATTTATTTCTCATCGCAATATTTATTTCACCCTTCATTTAATTAATTAATTTATTTATTTATTTCTCATCGCAATATTTATTTCACCCCTTCAAGTTTTTAGACAAAGCTACAGGTTCCCCTGCTGGATCGATTTTGATGAAATTTAAAATAATTATGTTATCCCCAAATTGGGAAATAAATGAGAGAGATATGTTTAAAATCCTTCACATGATTAAGGAGAGACTAATGATGCCAATTATATCTTTAAGGTTGTCTTTTAGCAATAGGCCTCTCTCTCTAAAAATGTTTTTATTTTTTATTCTATTAACCAGTATAGCCAGAAGCAATTTAACAAAACGAAAGTACTTTCGAACAAAAATTGGCTTGTTTTTTGAATCTAACTGTAGGTCTACTCTTTCTGTTGCCTCTATGAGATGCAAAGAAAAACCAAAGTGCTGTATTTATTTAAAAAACTGAGAACTATATTAGGAGATAGGGGTTGGCATTGATGTATCGTAAAGAACATAGAAAATTTTGATATTAAATATACAAAAATTTTCTCTCTAATAATTTTAAGTAGAATGAACTATAAAAAAATATTAACTAAAGAAAGAATTCTGATTCAAAAATAATTTGCCAGAAGGCGAGAGGATTATCGAAATTTTATTCATTAATGAATACCAATGCAATTTAATATTCTGCTGTCTTCAAATAATATTATTAGAAATACTGATTTTTTAAATAAATTAAGATTGAAAAATCAGATGTTAGTGAAGTTACGTGAAGAAGCCATAAAATAATTGACCGAAACTTGATATTTAAATACAACCAGGTGTTAAATGGAGTTTTATATCGTTTTTCATTACAAATATGTTTTTAGTAAATAAATTTGTGTTTGCAATTAGCGAAAAAAGAGGAATCAGGACAGTAGAAGCAAACAAAAGCAAACGAAAATGTCGGTCATATTTAGTGCGCTATCAGTAATCAATAAACATTATTTTATTTGATATGAATTTATGGAGAATTATTAAATTTATTTTAATTAATTCTGGGCAAAGAATGATGATGATCATAACTACATATAATCCGAAAAAAATGTCTTGGAAATCAGTCATAATCTGCAGTTTCAGACATAAAATTATAAGTTTGTTGAGCTTAATGACTATAAATATTCGATTGAAAGAGAAGAAAGGGAATCCTCCCGGGAATAAGTAGCCAGGTGAAATAAAAAATTTTATATTCTGTGGCCGACATTTCGAGAGCCAGTCGCAATCATCTTTAGGCCACGCATAATTGTCAAAAATAAGTACAGGTGGTGTGGTACTGCATATTATTATCATGTTTCAACATATTTGTATTATTTTGCATCGTCATAAGTGGGTGCAAATATACGAAACCATTCAACAAACCGAAACTGCATTAAAACAGCAAATGATTCAGTACCACACCACCTGAACTTATTTTGACAATTATGCGTACTCTGAAGATGAGTGTCGCACTAGCTCTCGAAACGTCGGCGTTTTTTATTTCACCTGGCTGCTTATTCCCTGGAGGATTCCCGTCCTTATCTTCTAATTAAAACTATACGTTTTCTAATATAATATTATTAGACATATTAAATAGTCTACTGATTTCATAAAAAAATAAAGTTTGAAAAATCATCATTGTTGAAGTTATTTCAAGAAGGCAGAATAATAGACTGAAACGGTGTATTACGTTTTACGAAGGCTTTTTTTAGCTGTGTTTTTTTAAATGTCCATGATACTTTTCTAAAATAATTATTTATTTTGAGCTACGTTATGAAAATAGGCCTAAATGATAAACTATCTATTTCAGATATTATAAGATTAATAAAATAAGAGAAATATGAAAATTATTCAAATTATTCAGAATAATGGACTCAATGAATGCGCCATTGAGATGCAAGATGTATAACAACTCTAACTGTCTATATTATCTAAATGTCTAACTTATATAATTAAAGACGAAACGTTTTCTTTCATTGAGATTGTCATTCTACAGAGACTCTCCTGCCTGACTGCAATCCTCTGTTCCATTAGTCTAATCTGTGAACATCCACTTCTCTCATACAACATGGCAACATAGTTCAAATTATTCATATTATAACCTTACAATATCGTTCAAATTATTCATATTATTGAAGTTTTTAAGTAAATACTTCTAAACAAAAATTTATCTAGTTTGCAGCTAATAAAAATCTGGTGTGACTGTCGCACAACACACAACTAAGTATTAATTTATCAGTAAAGTATTAGTACTCTTTGGCCGATTTTGTTTAAAAGCTTATTTTCACGGTTCAGGAGGGTACAAAACTTAAATATAAAATTTCAAACTCCTACCTCCCCCCAATAATAGATAAATTCTTAAATAACGGTTATCGTCAAAGTCTTAAATGGCCTAAGTTGCCGAAAAGACTGTGTGAATGTGAGTGTGAATGAGAAAAAAGTGTGAATGTTTAAAAAAAAAACCTCCTACCTCAATTCCTTCATACTTAAAATTGAACACACACCCACAGATAGACCATGTCGCGAAACCCACTTTTTTGAACTCAGGGGACCTCAAAACGTGTATATCCATCAAAATCTCGACATAGAATTTTTGATATGAAACCAATACTTTTTCTCACTATATATTAACATATATATATATATATATATATATATATATATAGAGGCAAGAGAAAGTAAAAAGGGAACATTAAAATCTAACATATAGGCTACGAATACAATTTTATCATAATAAATTGAAAAAAAAAGTAGAATAATTACCTCTTAATTTATGAAAATCATTAGCGCTTCATTGCCAGATCGCCTTGGGACTAGGCATCCACAGCATGCACCCTCGATAGGCAACGGTGGAGCTCTAAAGCGGGAACCGCGGGGGAGTAGAGATGGAGGGTAGCTGTCCACGATGAGCAGAAACGTCATCAAATCTGTAAAATAAAATAAATTTTTGTTAATACAAAAAATTGGAGCTTTCCTAATTGCCATTTAGTGCATAATTAAGTAGTACGAAAAATAAAATCAATTAAAATTTTATTTTAATCATATAATGAATGTGAATAAATAAATATATGAATTATAATTAATAATTTGTAATTCCATTCTGTCGGAGGTCATGTTGGTGAGTCAAAATGTATTTTTAAGTAGACTAGTTAATTTTGTAGATTCGTTATTTTAGAAATAATAGCACCTCTAATTTTTCTATTTCCTATTTAACTTAAGGCACAAACAGCTTTTGTTATCTGATTGGTCTATAAAAAGATCTTTGTTGCTTTTGTCATTCCGGGAGCAATCTTCTCCTTAAAAAACTTAATTAAATAAATAAAATAAAATTCAAATTTGATTAATTTTAATGTCACAGATAAAGAAGAGAAAAAAATAAGAATACTAGTTTTTTTTATTTTTGGAGTCCTTTGCAATTGAACTGAATGAAACGTAAAAAATTTAGTTGTGAGGAACGCACGTCACAGACCTTTGTGACTTTAGGTAATCGAAAGTTATCTAATGGAGTGTAACAATAGATTTTTTTTGTGTTGGAATATTTTTTTTAGCTTTTTTTTTTTCAACTTTCTCAAAATTCTTTTGACGATTTTGAATATAATTCCTACATCAATTATTTTTTAGATGCTTAAAAATGATTAGAGATCCACTTTGCTACATCGAAAAAAAAATAATTAAAACGTAGAATATATGAATTTTATTAATCGTCAGAACGAATATTGAGAAAAACTCAAAGGTCAACATCAATATTTTTTTTGAAATCAAATAAGGAAATTTTTTGAAATCTTCTAGGTTTAAGAGTTCCGTCAGGTCTCAAGCGAAGAAATTTTTTTTCCCAACCATTCGGATATATCTCTTGAAAGAGAATTAATTAAAAACTTTCCTGTCTCAACTCTAAAATAATTTTAAAAATTAAATAAATATTTATTTATTTTCAACACTGTGAAAATAAATATTAGTAAATAGAGTTTGAAATTAATTTTACCAGGTAGTGTATAAATAAACTAAGAAAATTATTTTTATAATAATTCGCAACCCCTCCCCCTGCTTCTCTTCTCCCCTGACAATATAAAATATTTAATGATGAATGCCGATAATAATAACAATTTTTTTTTTTTCTTCGAAATATAAGGATTAAGAAACTCAATTTTGTAATTCTTCTTCCTTTTTTTTTTAGAATGGGTGCATAAGGTCTAATGACCAGTGGTCACATGCAGCCAGGAAGAATACATTTAAAGAAGAAAAAAGTAGAAGCATAAAAGGGGAACTCAAATGCGGAAACTGAGAAGATGCCTGTTCAGATTAGACTTGAAAGTCTGAAGATTTGGGGAAGATAGACGCAGGGAGCTTGTTCCAATCAAGGGAGGTCATGGGGACAAAGGAAGATTGGAATTGACTAGTTCTATTAGTCGTGAGTTGAACAGCATAGGGATGCTTGGACGATGCCTCCCTTGTGTTTCGTGTATACAATATGTTGCATTAGGTGGAATAATTTATTTTAATTCGGTCGAACATTGACCATGATAGTACCTATAGAAGCGAGAGAGTAGAGACACGCTTCTTTTATGATCTAGTGACTGTAAGGATGCGGTGAGGTTAGAATCATCAATCAGTCTAATTACACCCTCTGTATGGCGTCCATGGAGGAGAGAGCGTCTTTCGACGCCCTTCGCCAATGATGGGAACCATATTCAACACACGGCCGAATTTGGGCTTTATTTGTTGGGGAGGAAAAGTAACGTTCCGTTTTGAATAGAAAACCTAATTTCCTTGCGGTAGATTTAACCACAGAAGAGGTGTGGGTGCTCCAGGAGAGTTCAGATGTGATTGTCACTCCCAGAACAGAAAACGAACCCTTGCCAATCAACGTGCATCCCCACCTCAAATGTTATCATTATTGGCATCACTCAGTATAAAACAACACACAAATAAAATATTTAATATCCGAATAGTTCTCGTTTTTTAAGAAAGAAGAATATTTCTTCAATAAATAATAAAAAAAAAATGGAATATTAAATTCAATACATTTAATAAAACGCTTCTATAGGGGGGGGGGTGAGTTGGCTGACGATCTCGGGGCGAGTTATATATATATATATATTCACTTAATAGAAAAAAAATATGAGAAAAGGGCAAGATTGACTTGTCTCCCATTAAACTGAGAGAGGGGTTTTTTTAAGTGTTTGATAGATAGAATAAAATAATAAACATCACCTATCCTAATAAAAATATTTTTTACTTATGAGTTTGACTCCGTTATTTTAAAAGGAGGTATGTTTTAATTAGGATCGCGGTTATAAAAATATTAACAAATATTCGCATTTTTTTCTTAAAAATTTCCAATCCTAACCAATCCCTTAATAATTAAAATAACTATAGCTGAGATAAATTAGAATAATAATACATGTAATCCCCATAGGCACTTTTTCGTTTAAAATATTCTACTGGTTTTGGAGTTATCGGGGGATGATATTTGAGCAGACTGACTGATGGACATTGGTGAATTAAAAATATAAGTATTTTTACTTTCTCTTATCTATATATGTAATATATATAGAGAAAGTATTGAGATCATGTCAAAAATTCGATGTCGAGATTTTTTTGTTTCGCTTTAAAAAAAAAAGAAAATAATTCTTAATCAGCTGCTAGCTATTACATTTCTAAATAGACTATTTCTATACAATTTCTTCAAGGCAAAATTCATTTAAAGAACTTTCTGATAAGATATTTTTGTTCCGAGAAAATCCACATTCGTTATTTTTAATTATCAATTATTTGTAAAATCAGTTTTCGTTGAAATTTCTTTCCTTTGTTTCAAAAAGTAATTGTTTTAAAATAATCTCTTTTTCTTTGAAATTTCAAAATATATTCGTTTATTTAAAAAAAATAATAATAAATTAGATTTGTTTTGTAAATTATGTAATGTGAGGAAGAAGCCGGCTGGCTCTACATTTAATTTTAATATATCTATAAATAAAGCTTACACCTGATTTTTTTTTTTGCTTTTTGTGTTTCATGTTATCACCTACTGATAATTTAATATTATTCTGTCATCAAATTTGATTTTCTTTTTCCTAGAAAATTTCATCATAATTGGAATAAAGTATACCAGCTGTTTTGGGATATGAAATCTCCCTATGCAATTAATTAATGAAAGGAGGGCCAGCAAAAACACTTTTTAGATTATAGCACTTTTTCAAAGGGGTGTGGGTGGGGACTCAAAATAAATAAATACATATTTTTACAATTTACAAAAAATATATGCAGGCATATTTAATTAATATGAAATAGTTTTTTTTTTTTTTTATATATATATAAAAATTGCCGATTCCGAGTATTGAAGCAAAGCAAGCAAGACGTGTTTTTGAGTCCTCTGTGGTTATTCGAAGTTTGTGGTGGTTTTTTTTTATCTTCGTGGAGCGAATTTTGTACTGGCCGATAGTGTTTTTGAAGCTCTACAAAGTATTGTGAGTAAAAATAAAGACCCTTACATATATTGCCTGAATACTAAAAATATTTGAAAAATTAAAATATAAAAATTAATAAAAAAAAAAAAAAAAGGAAAAAATTAATCGCATAAAATCTTCTTCTTAGAAATAATCAAACAACTTATATAATATATATATATATGTATATATATGATTTAAATCTATTTAAATTACTATAAAAGATCTCACTTTGTAAATAAAAATAAAATAGATTTGCCAAATAAGAGAAAGACACGAGAGAGAAAATTAATTCAAAACGTTAAAAAATCAAGAGAAAAAAATGAATTCACAAGATAATTTCCTTGATTCGCAGTCATCGGAAAATACCAAGGCTCTCAATCCTAATAAAAGTCACTCGGATGAGCCGACGAAGTGCAAAACCTTTAAAAATCCCCAAAACCTTCCTAACCCCGAGGCTGCGCGGACGAAAACAAGGGCAAATAGCCTGGAGCAGGTGTCTATGGACAAATACACAGAAAGAAAAGGGAATGTAGAGGCAAACTTTTACAAAGAAGAGGGCTCTGAGAAGAAAAGAAAGCGTGAAGAAGATAAAGATATGCAAAGCATTTTTGAGGCAATCTCCAAATTATCTTCTCAGATGAACGAAATGAAGAGCAGTCTCAAGAATGAAATAAGAGAGGAGGTGAGGAAGGAACTGGAGATGGACAGAAGAGAGAGAGAGAAGGAGAGAGAAGAGTGGAGGCGGATGATGTCTGGCATGAGAGAGGAACTGGAGCGCTACAAAACAGATACGGTCGAACTAAAAGAGAACTTTATCAATATAAGGAGCGTGTGCAGAAACTGGAGAATAATGAGAGAGCGAAAAATATCATAATCAAGGGGGGTTCAAGAAACCGATATAGAGAAGAATGAAGGGACAGAAAAAATAGTTAATGAAATAATAATGAAAAAACTTAAGATTGAGAATATTAAAATCAACGAAACGTTCAGATTGGGGAGAAAGATTAATGAGAAAGTAATAAGACCAATACTCCTAAAAGTGGAAAGAAGAGAAGATAAGGAAAGAATTTTAAGAGCCAGAGCCAACCTGAAGGGATCGAGAATTTTCTTAGAGAATGATCTTACTAAAGAGGAACGAGAGAGGCGGGTGGAACTGATGGAGAGGGTGCGGGGCCTGCGAAGAGAGGGAAAGAACGCATATTTGAGAGGGGATAAAAATACTTATCAAGCCGGACACTTACGGAGCAGCTGGATTTTATGAACCCCAGGAACATACTGATTTACGGGGAACAAAAAAACTATTAGAGAAGAGGCAGGAAAAGCAAGTCCCGGCGATAAAGCAACGGAGCAATAACATAATAAAAATATTGGAATGGAATGTAGCGGGGACTCTTAATAAAGACAAAGAATTTTGGACGTTTATTAAAAATTATGACATAATTATATTACTGGAAACATGGCAAGAAGAGAAGAAAGAACAGTGGTTAAGGGCAAAATTAAGTAAGGACTTTAAAATATGGACCAAACCAGCGAGCCGGAAACACAAAAAAGGAAGAGCAAGTGGAGGACAACTAATTGGAATAAAAAAAGATGTGCAATTGAAATCAACAATGGTAGAGTGGAGAGGAGGATTAAGGGGGACTTTAAAAGATAAAAATAATAAAACGATAAAGATTTTATCAGTATATAATAATGAAGGAATGAATGAAATTAGAGAAGAAATGGAAAAAATTTTATATGAAGAAACTCTGGAAGATAATGAAATAATTTTAATCGGGGATTTTAATGCTAGGATCGGAGAAGAAGATGAAAGTATGTACGAGGAAGAAAGCAGCCACCAGTTACCTAAGAAAAAAAACCCAAGATAAAACCCCTGAACAACGAGGGAAAAAAATTGTTAGAAATATGTATGAATAATGGATTAACAATTTGGAATGGACGGACGAACAAAGATAGAGAGGGTAATTTTACATATATCGGACCAAAGCAGCAACGGTAGTTGACTATGTGATAACGAGAGAAAACATAAATAAGCCACTGATACATGATATGGAAATTTTAGAGAGAGATGATTCTGACCACATGCCCTTTTGGTGGCAGAAATTATTATTCAAAGCAACCAAGAAGAAAAAACAGGAGACAATAAGGAAATAAGACAACCCAAATGGCTCTGGATGAGAGGAAAGAGAAAGTATTTGAAAAGGAACTAAAAACATTATGGGAAAAAGAAAAGGAAAGGAAAGGGGAAATGAAAATGACGAAGAGATTTCAACCTAATATTAAATAATACAGCTAGGAAGATAGGTATGAAAAGAAGAAGCGAACTGGGGGGGGAACGGGAAAAAAAGATAAAGAATATGAGAAGATAAGAAAACAAATGTATAGAGCACTAAGAAAATACAAGAAAGAGAAGAAAGAAGACGACAGAAAAGAATATATAGAATATAGAAATAAAGTTAAAAAAAAGAAAAGAAGAAGTTTATCAGGGAAGATTGAATAACCTATATGAAGAAATAAAAAAATGAAGGAATACTACGGATTTCTGGAGAGCAATCAATTACTTCAGGAATAAAGAAACTAACATAATAGAATGCGAGGAGGAAAAATTAAAAATACATTTATGAAGTTACTGGAGGCGACGGAGCACCGAACAGTGCTCAGTTTCGAAGGGGGTGGAGGGGGAGCGTCAGGAAGAAACTTCGGAAGAAGCTTTCACTGAACTCGGATATTACATTGGAAGAGCTGAATAGGACACTGAAGTCTGAAAAAAAAATAAGGCACCAGGAACTGATGGTATTATAAACGAATTTTATAAAAAAATGCCAAGCCCAATGAAGGGGAAGACTTCCTAAACTCATTGGATGAAATTGGAGAAAGGGAGTTATTCCTGACGTGTGGCGGGAGGCCTTAATATGTCCTATCTTTAAAGCGGGCGATAGAAAGGAAGCGAAGAATTATAGAGGGATATCGCCTGCTGAATGGATCCTACAAAATAATGACAACAATATTGACCAGCAGAATTAGGATATGGTTAGAAAGCCAAAAAATTAATTAAGGAAAGCCAGAACGGCTTCAGGCTGAAAAGAGGAACGAGAGATAATCTCTTTATATTAAACAGCTTAGTAGAAAACAAATTGAAAACAAGAAGAGGAAGATTATATGTTCTTTTCTTGGATTTAAAAGCCGCGTTTGATAAGGGTTAACAGGCAAAATATTAATAGAGAAAATCCAGAAGATGAGATTAGGAGGACGAATGACCAAGATGATAAAAGATATATACAAAGAAACAAAAAATAAAATAATGAGTAATGAGAGTGAAACTGAACAATTTTGGACCACACGGGGAGTGAGACAGGGGTTGTCCACTCAGCCCAATCCTGTTTAATGTCTTTATTAATGATCTGGAAGAAGAATGGGGAAAAGAAAATATTGGGGGTACGGTAATAGGTGGAGAAAAAATATTTTGCCTGAAGTTTGGAGGACGATGTGGCTGTAGTGGCGGACGATAGAGAAGGAGCCTACAGGAAATGATGAACATCTTGGGAGAAATATATGAATAAGAATGAGTTGGAAGTAAACATAGAGAAAATCGAAAATAATGAGATTTAGAAAAAAAGGAAGAAAAAGCAAAGAAGAAATTTGGAAACTTAATGACCAAAGAGTGGAACAAGTTAAGAGATTCAAGTATTTAGGCTATATTTTGGACGAAAGGAACAGCCACAAGGAACATATTAATGAACAAATAAAAAAGAGCAAAAAAAAAGTGATCTACTTAACCTGGAGTGTTCTGAAAAGAAGTAAAACTAATGATTTCAACAAGAATCTTACCTCTTTGAAGCCCTAATTAGTTCTATAGTATTTTATGGTGTAGAAATATGGGGATGGCAAGAGAGAGGAGAAGTGGAGAAGATACAAGGCGAGTACTTTTAAGATGATATTAGGACTCGCAAGAAACACCCCAAATTATATTTGGAATATGGAGACTGGAAGAAATAAAATGGTCATTCGCCAAACCAAAATAATTGGAAAGTACACTTGAGAATATTAAAGATGGAAGAGGAAAGGTGGCCAAAAATGGCTTAAAGAACATTTTAAAAGAAATATTAAAAAAAACAATAGTGAGACAGTCTGGGGGCGCAAATTTTAAACAAAGGTGGGAAAAAATGGGGGGGGAACCTGGAATGGTTAGGAATTTGGGAGAATGGAACAAGGAGGAAATCACCAACAGAATGGAAGAAGGCTTAAAAAAGGTATAGAACAAGAAATACAAACACAGTGGGAGAGGATTGGAAGATCCACCTGCTCCCCCACTATAAGAAAATAAAGACAGATCCGGGACCAGAGAAATACCTGATAGAGAAGGAAGTTCAAGACTGGAAGAAGAGAGTTTGAACGCGAGCGAGATGTGGGAACATCTATAATAATCCAGAGGGAAGAGACCGGGGAAGTCTGGGAGAGTATGGAGAAGAAGCTAACATCGGGAGTAATAGAGGGCAATATGATTGAGCGGCTCGTCCAAAATGGAAGAAAGGGGCAAGAAAGAAGAAAATGAAATACATTGAGATTTTGTAATGTTTGTTTTTTGATGTTTTGTTATGTGGAATGTATATTAAATGATGTACAGCCTGAAGACTGCAAGAAATGGTCAAAGGCAAAAA
>JAKCPI010016470.1:0-13423 GCA_023213315.1 Euborellia annulipes | reverse complement strand
GTTGAGTTTCCCTTTTATGCTTCTCCTTTTGTTTTTGTCCTTCCTGGCTGCATGTGAATTACTGGTCATTATAGGTCTTGGGACCTTATGCACCCATTCCAAAAAAAAAAGTACCTTTCTGAAGCGTGACAATAGAAGATATTTTGGGATTTTGGAGCTAGTCCTAATAATATACCTCTACAGAAAATAATTTTTCTTTTGAGGTTCAAGAGAAACTTACTACAATGTGTTACAAAAGCGAAATTGCCATGTACTGTACCTCTGAGATACAACCAATATAGGAAATACAACTAGATGTGGAGTTCTTATATTAATAGGAATGTATTAACATGTAAATAGACCTGATGATGGGCTCTTTGACCGAAACAGTGAAATCAAATTTTATTTTATTTCTGAAAAGCAGAGTATTTTTATTTTCTCTTACCTATATGTATATATATAGAAAGTATTGCATTCACTTCAAAAATTGAATGTGAGGTTTTGATGAAAATACACGTTTTGAGTTTCCGTGAGTCCAAAAAATTGGGTCTGTGATCGAAATAAAGTATGAAAGAAATGAGCTACAAGGTTGAAATTTTATATTTAAGTTAGGTAACCTCCTAAGGCATGAAAAACAGCTTTTGAACAAAATCAGCCAAAGAATACTAGTACTTTACTGATGTACTTTTTCAGTTTTTTTTCGATTTTATCAAAATTAGTTCTAACAATTTTTGAATAAGAATCTTAAATCAATTATTATTTAAATGCTCTTTAAAAATTTATATTCTCGTTATGCCCTCAAAAAGAACATTTTACTCTTGTATTATACTTGATAGGAAAGATAGGAGGCAATGGTAACAAAATATAAATATTTTTCTTTTGTATTATTTGCATACTTGAATACAGGCTTATACGTAGTAGATCCTCTTCATTTTATTATATCCCTTTTGAATTAGGTCAAAAGGCCGACTTCAACAGAGAGAAAGTTAGGAATTTTTTTTATTTACTTTTGTCTTTTGTCTTTTCATTTTTGATAAATATCAAGAAAGAATTCATGGAAAAATTTTTTTATTTTATCTAATTATTTAAAATATTTCTCTTTTTTAGAAATGTTTTTACCATGAAACGTTTATTACTTATTTAGAGAAATATTTGAGAATCAAATTTCAAATATCTTTTTTTTTTGAGTTATTATATTACGATTTCTCTAATAGGATTAAATCTCTCAAATGAAAAAAAAATATTAAAAATGTTATAAAATTCAATTATTATTTTTTTTTTTTTTTTTATTTTACTCTTTAATTGATTATTATAGAAAAATCTGTATTGTATTTTTCATATAATTCTTATAAGGGAAAATCGTAACTCTACAAGTTAGAGGATATAATTTTCCTGTATTCTCTAGAAGGTCCTTTTTGAGCATGTATATAAAATTTATTTTTGAAATTTCATTGAGATTGGTCGAGCGGATTATTTATATACTCTATATATAATAGCGGAGTGTCGGTCCGTCTGTCTGTCACGCGAACGAAGCGGAGAGTATTTATATTATTATCATTTATTTATTTTTTCGTAAATATATTTTATCAAAAAAAAAAAAACAAGTACCTTGTAAATAAATATTTTGTTTTTTTTTTATTTATTTATCTTTTTGCTTATTATATTACCTCTATACAGTAAATAAAGCACACATTTCCTTTTCTATAAGCTTTAAGAGTCTTGGAAGAGAAGTAGCCTATAAGAAATATTAGCTCTGATTCGATTCAATTCATAAATAAATAAAAGTCACTTCCTCCTCCTTCTCCACCCCTCCCCTCCCCTTCTTTCTTTACACTCACAAAAAGATTCCTCTTTGTCCCTTAGGAGAGGCAAAATTCACGATTGAGAATATAAATTTACATCTCTTGGGAGAGTTTCAAAATTAAATAACAATTTAACTAAGTGTTTAATTTATTTACATTAAGCTTTCCGTTTAAATTATTCTACAGTATTTAGAAAGAGAAAAAAAAAAGATTAAAAAAATTATCATAACTTTTTTTTTTTTGCTTTAGAGAAAGAATTTGATTCATGTCAAAAATTAGAGGTTTTGATAAGAATACACTTTTTGAGGCTCAAAAATGTGCGTCTCTCAAAAAAGTCTGTATATCTGTGAACAAAATATCTCAAGAACGAAAACAGCTAAGAGGTTGAAATTTTATATTTAAGTTAGATACCTCCATGGCACGTGACACAAACCTTTTGAACAAAATCGGCCAAAGAGTACTAGTACTTTACTAATGTACTTTTTCAGTTTTTTTCTGATTTTCTTAAAATTTGCTCTACTGATTTTGATTAGAAATTCAAAAAATAAATTATTTTTTAGTTCATTTTTAAAATGTATATTCTCATTTTTTCTTTGAAATCTTTTGAAGCTCACTTTACTCTTGTGCTTCATAGGGGTCTATGATAACAAAGTATATTTTGTTTATGTCTTGAATTATAATATATTCCCGGAAACTAAATATATGTAGACACAAAAAACACTGGTGTGATAAGCACAGAACACAACACAAGGGAAAGTTGTGCGCTGTGACTACACACCCCAGATTTTTTCCATTCACTGTTCTTTCTTTAACGATTCCTTTCCTGTTTATCTCCTCTTACATTGAAGCTGAGCTTCAATTTTGATCTCTCATTATTCATTTTATTGTCCTCTTCCAACTGCATTTAATTCATTCTTTACTAACCAAGTGATAGAAATTCTTTTTTGTCATTAACTTACATATCTCCATTCATTGGCCTAATCGATGTTTTTTTTTTTTTTTTTGGCGCCCACGTCAAAGACCAAGTTGGGTGTTGTCGTTGTCGTCGTGCAACTCGTTGTAGTTAGCTAGGATCGATTGCTTGGGGTGTTTTTTTTTTTTTTTTTTTTTTTTGTTTTGGAGTGCGTGTGTGTGCCGCCGACACCGTCAACATGTAATGGGGTGACTGACGGCAACGCACAGGTGACTCATATATGTACACACATGGGTGGAAATTCATTCGAATTTTCATATATTTCAGCCTTTTTTCTTTTAACCGTAGGTTGGTAGAAGAAAAGAATAATTGTAAAATTTTGGATTTTGGATACAACCTCGCAAATTGAAGTTTATTTGTTGCTTTTATATAGCTGCGACGCCCGCCTGCTGCGGACCCTTGCCATTTCTTCTTAATTATGAAAAGAAAATTATTATTATTCCATTCCAATTCAGTGCCTCCTTGAAGATTTGTTTACCTTCATGGAATACACAAATGAAAAGAATACATAAATATTTCACTATACATTTCCTATGGAGAAATCGTAAATTTAAGAATTAATAACTCAAAAAGTTATAAAAATTTCGGGATGAAAATAATTTTCCTGTAATCATGACAAGGTCCTCTTTATGCATTTCAAATTTCATTTCAAAATTCCAACGGGAAATTATCTAAATAGAGCGTGACGACAGACGGACATTAGCGAATTATGTATATAGATATTTTTTTTTTTATGAAAATAAAAAAGTTTTTTGATTATAAAATACATATAAACAAACTCACTTTCTTTATTATTAATTATTATTTATTTTGTAAAAAAATTTGATTTTGCATATTTATGTATTTTTTGTATTATATAAAAATCTATATATTTTATTTATCAATGACCCAGATAAGTAAGAATATTTTAATTTTATATTATAAAGGGCAAGTTTTGACACATCTACGAAGGGCATATTAAATATAAAATTTCCTAATTATACTTTGCTTATATGAAAATATCGTGTGAAATAGCAATCGAGGAATTTTTTTTGTGAACTCATACCACCTGTTTTCTTTCCCCTCACCTGGTATTTTTACTATTTTATAAAATATTATTGAATAACAAGAAAAAAAATCAATACAGAATTTTGCTTAAAAAAAAAAAAATAATAAAATACTGAAGATGTAAAATACTTGAATGATAAAAAAATAAACTTTTTTTTCAAATAAATATTTTTTTTTTTAGAATTATTAACTTTGAGTGTGGAATTGTTTCGATATTGTGATATTCTTGTCACCTCTTTTTTTTTCCCGTTTGAAAACATAATTATATTCTATGAAAAAAAAAAAACTCGCTTTGATGTTTTGTATTTTTCAATTCAATTTTTTTTTTTTTTTTTTTTTTTTTTCCATTTAATCACCTTTTGTTTCATTTTAACTAAAAGAGAAAGAAAAAAAAAAAATTCTAAAATATTTACCGGATGTTTACAATGGTCCAAAGTTATTATACTATTAAATTAACTTTATAATTTTTTTTTTTTTTTTTTGCTGACGTATTCTAAACAAGAGAGAATAGCTACTGTAGCTTAGTTTTTAATAATATTAAAAGTTTGATGAATTAAAAAAAAAAATTCTCTTATGAAAATATAATAACGCCTAGATTTACCTTTCAAATAAGATGAGTAAGCAAAGAAAAGGTAAATTTTAAAAACATTCTTTAATTAATATGGAGAGGTTGTCTTTTTGAGCAGTTTAAATAGATGATTCTGTTGATAAATGACTCAAAACATATTTCGTTATCATATCACGAATTTAATAAGAATGCTCATATAAGCTCAAAAATGTGGTTCTGTGAATTAAATATCTCAAGAGCAAAAAGATTTCCATTAATTAAACGATTTGTCTCCAAATCCGGGTCATACATTATTACATAACAATCCGT
Source organism: Euborellia annulipes (assembly GCA_023213315.1). NCBI lineage: Eukaryota > Metazoa > Arthropoda > Insecta > Dermaptera > Anisolabididae > Euborellia > Euborellia annulipes. Next base: position 8,745 of record JAKCPI010016470.1, on the reverse strand, counting down.
TAAGAAGATACATTTTTTTTTATGTCTGAGGCCCTTTATAATTTTGATTCCTAGCACAAGAAGTGAGTTCTTTACCTCTAAGGTATTAAATCTAAATAATCACATAGATAAACACTTTGAAATTTTATTTTTACTTAATTTTTGAAATTTTTGAAAAAAAAAATAACAAAAAGGAACCTCAAAAGGAGAGGAAGGAAGTTTTTGTAACTTTATCCCACATTCACAGCCATATATATTATATGGGCCTGCCTATACAGACACATTTGAACATTTTGCTTTTCCTTCTGTTTTTAGGAAATCCCTAGTAAAAGATATTTAATTCATTTGAAAAATCATAAATTTTGAATTTTATCTAAGAATATTTAGCCATATTTGTTCATTTTTACTATCTCGTATATGAAGTTTTGTAAGGCCTTCATAAAAAACAATTTTTGGTTTTAGTGTGTTTATTATGATTACTTATAAACGCAAACAGGAAGATTGATAAAATTTGGTGTATAACTTTTTACACTAAAATTATAGATTGGTATTAACTTTTTGGAGTAAATACTTCAACAGAAAGTAGTACTTTACCTCATAAGTTTCAATCAAGTTTTTTTGTCATATTCTGACAAAGTACACTATTTTAAAAACTTTTTATTTTTTAGTATGTTTTGCCGAAAACTAACAAGTTTTTGAGTTAATCAACGAAGAAATAAAAACTTGCCGGTAAAACTATTCAGTTTTAGACAAAACGTGAAATAATAATAACTTTTTAAAATAATATATTTAGTTTATCATAAACTTAATATAACAAAAAAAAAAAATTACCAACTTCAAAATTATTAAAAAATCATTTTAACAAATACTACTTCCGGTTAGCCTATTTACTTCACATGGTGAGACACATCTGGGATTTTAGTGTATTTACTTCACATGGTGATATAGTGCTGGGATTTTAGAGTATTTACTATACATGGTGGTATAAATCTGGGATTTTAGAGTATTTACTCCAAAAGTTGATACTATTTTAGTGTGACATAATCACGCATTTGAAGAGTATACGAGAAGTCCTGAAAAAGCCATTATTAATTAATTAGTTAACAAATATGTCTAACATTTTGCGGGGTCAAATACCCCGCTCTCGCCACCCTGTATGTATTCTCGAGTATCTCTGTGTTACGATCTTTCCTCTTTAGAAAATAAGAACAAAAAATCGTTAATAAAAAACAATACAACATTATTTAAGATTTGAGTCAGTGAATGAACCAACCCCTCACTTGTGTTTACAAACCTTCCGCTATTTCTTTTCAACTGAAATTGACTTTCAAAAATAATACTACTTGGATAGCAACAAGCAGAACGCTTTGTACTCGTAACACCCTCATTATATATTGAATGCTATGAATGCGTTACGTACTGGAGGCTATTTATTGCCACTTTTAATATTTAAGATAAGGGATAGATTTATAGCCGGTTGGTTATTAAAAAGATGGAAATCTTGAAAAAATTTCTTTTTTAATCAACTTTGATTAAATACATATTTGATAATCATTCAAAGAAATTGTTTAAATTTATCTGATTTTAAATCTTAATTGTAAAAAAAAAATATGGTGGAAGTAGTCACACAGCACGGAACTATGCACGCAGTTATGTACTGTGCTGACCCACCAGAATTTTTGTGTCAACCTATTTTTAGTTTCCGGCATATACTTCCGGCCTTCTTTCTTTCCTATGAAGTACAGTGGGGGACAATATTAAGTCCCACCCATGTGTTTCTACTTGTGATTATTTCATTGTTTTAAAAAAATAAATATATATTTTAAAATGAAAACTTTTATGGTTCAACTCTAGAAAATTTCCAATAAATATTTTCATTTTCTTTTATAAAAGCAATTAAATAATCACAAGTAGAAAACGCATGGGTGGGATTTAATATTGTCCCTCACTGTACAAGAGTAAAGTGTGCTTCAAACAATTTTGAGTACATCTAAAATTTATGAATTTTAATAAAAATTGATAATTTTGAAAATGAAAGGGAAAAAAATAACATGCCTTCGGCGGGCTTCGCCCCCCCCCCCCATCTGGACCTCCCCTCGCCTGCCTGCCGCGGACGTCTTTTCTTAATTATGAGAAGAAAATTTTTTTTTTACAAAAAAAACACTCACACTTTTTCCCATTCACACTCACACTATCACACTCATGGATACAGTCTTATCGCGGCAACTCAGGCTATAGACTTTTCCGATATCTGTTATTGATTGATTAATATACATATTGGGGGTCCAGGCATTCTTATTTAAGCCATTTGAATACCAAATGGCTTAAATAAAATCATCGGACTGCCTGGGGTCCGAATCTGCAACTCTTTGTATACTAGGTTAGAACGCTAACCCCTATACCAAGCCCCGAGGGCGAGAAGAAAATTAATATTACTATTTCAATCCAGTGTCTGCTTGAGGATTTGTTTACTTCTATATAATATACATAAATGCAATGAATACATAAACGTGTCCAGATACATTTCCAATGAGAGAAATCGTAACTTATAACTCAAAAAGTTATAGGAATTTCAGGACGAAAATAATTTTCCTGTAATCCCTAGAAGGTCTTGACAAACAGACAGGACTGGACTTATCTAAATATTTCTGATCTTCATAAGCATTATGATAAATTTCCCATCAACACGAATGTCCTTTTTCTCTATATATATATTATCAATAATATCGTGGATGGTCAAAATTAATACCAACCTGGCAGTTTATTTATTTATTTATTTTTTTTTTTTTGAGAAGAGAAAGGGGGAATGTGGTCTTTAGGGAGTTGCGTGTTCTTGAATCTCACGGGGCCCATAACTAACCCACATCTCCTCCCCTTATAACAGAGGACATTTCTAATAAAAATAACCATATCGTCTAACTAAAAAAAAAAAAAAAAAAATATATGTCCCTTTATAGTCTTCGTGACGAATATTCACTCGGCTTTCGGCTGTTTTTTTTTTTCCTTTGCACACACATTCCACGAATATTATTATTTCTTAACTAAGACTTTTAAACATCTATTAATCTACTTCCACCACCCTCTGTTTTTTAAACAAATTTTATTACCACTAAAATATATTTTTTTTTTATTCTTTTGATTAATAAGAATTTTAATTTCAAGGGTAACTAGTTAGAATATATTTTATTTTAAAACTAAACCTTCTTTTGACACGAAATATCAATTATTTTAAGTTGATGGAGGGAAAAAATCGTTAAAAAATGAATAAAATATTCTTTAAAATGGAAATATTCTTTTTAAAATAAATTATTTGATCGATATTATTGTATTTAAAAAAAAATCTGGTGTAATTGGACGCTCAACACAACTTACTAAAAGTTGTGTACTGTGCTTGTCACACCAGAATTTTTTGTGTCATTATATATTCAGTTTCCGGCTGTACAATTTTTTAAAATTCTTTTTCTACGGTCATTTAAGGGTTTAATATTTATATTGATCACAATAGGTGAGGGGGCGGGCAGCCAAGAAGATAACCTCTTCGAAATAGTGGAGACAGTTTCGATCATAATTAAATATCGTCATCCTCAGTACATTTTCGAGCTGTAAGCATTATATATTTTGGATATTGTAAAAATTATTATTCACATATACTAGAATTTTTTTTTTTTTTTCACAATATGCCCTCAAATACCAAGGCATTGAGTCAAATGTAGAGTTGTCGATTTTTGGCTTGTACACACATCCTAAGCAATGCTAAGAGCTTTTTTATATACGAGCTCTTAATAGGATATATGCACTAACACCTTATACTAGCTATAAAATCATGGCGGGTATCGTGGCTAGAAGATTAAGAACTTGATTAGATGCACACAAGATACATAAATAAATAAAAAATATAAACAAATGACAACCCAAGTTTTGAACTTGGGATCCCTGGATTACTAATCCTCTCCTCTACCCGTTACGCTATCAGTTGTTGTTATAATGAGGGATTCCGAGTATTGAAGCAAAGCAAGCAAGACGTGTTTTTGAGTCCTCTGTGGTTATTCGAAGTTTGTGGTGGTTTTTTTTATCTTCGTGGAGCGAATTTTGTACTGGCCGATAGTGTTTTTGAAGCTCTACAAAGTATTGTGAGTAAAAATAAAGACCCTTACATATATTGCCTGAATACTAAAAATATTTGAAAAATTAAAATATAAAAATTAATAAAAAAAAAAAAAAAGGAAAAATTAATCGCATAAAATCTTCTTCTTAGAAATAATCAAACAACTTATATAATATATATATATATGTATATATATGATTTAAATCTATTTAAATTACTATAAAAGATCTCACTTTGTAAATAAAAATAAAATAGATTTGCCAAATAAGAGAAAGACACGAGAGAGAAAATTAATTCAAAACGTTAAAAAATCAAGAGAAAAAAAATGAATTCACAAGATAATTTCCTTGATTCGCAGTCATCGGAAAATACCAAGGCTCTCAATCCTAATAAAAGTCACTCGGATGAGCCGACGAAGTGCAAAACCTTTAAAAATCCCCAAAACCTTCCTAACCCCGAGGCTGCGCGGACGAAAACAAGGGCAAATAGCCTGGAGCAGGTGTCTATGGACAAATACACAGAAAGAAAAGGGAATGTAGAGGCAAACATTTACAAAGAAGAGGGCTCTGAGAAGAAAAGAAAGCGTGAAGAAGATAAAGATATGCAAAGCATTTTTGAGGCAATCTCCAAATTATCTTCTCAGATGAACGAAATGAAGAGCAGTCTCAAGAATGAAATAAGAGAGGAGGTGAGGAAGGAACTGGAGATGGACAGAAGAGAGAGAGAGAAGGAGAGAGAAGAGTGGAGGCGGATGATGTCTGGTATGAGAGAGGAACTGGAGCGCTACAAAACAGATACGGTCGAACTAAAAAGAGAACTTTATCAATATAAGGAGCGTGTGCAGAAACTGGAGAATAATGAGAGAGCGAAAAATATCATAATCAAGGGGGTTCAAGAAACCGATATAGAGAAGAATGAAGGGACAGAAAAAATAGTTAATGAAATAATAATGAAAAAACTTAAGATTGAGAATATTAAAATCAACGAAACGTTCAGATTGGGGAGAAAGATTAATGAGAAAGTAATAAGACCAATACTCCTAAAAGTGGAAAGAAGAGAAGATAAGGAAAGAATTTTAAGAGCCAGAGCCAACCTGAAGGGATCGAGAATTTTCTTAGAGAATGATCTTACTAAAGAGGAACGAGAGAGGCGGGTGGAACTGATGGAGAGGGTGCGGGGCCTGCGAAGAGAGGGAAAGAACGCATATTTGAGAGGGGATAAAATACTTATCAAGCCGGACACTTACGGAGCAGCTGGATTTTATGAACCCCAGGAACATACTGATTTACGGGGAACAAAAAACTATTAGAGAAGAGGCAGGAAAAGCAAGTCCCGGCGATAAAGCAACGGAGCAATAACATAATAAAAATATTGGAATGGAATGTAGCGGGGACTCTTAATAAAGACAAAGAATTTTGGACGTTTATTAAAAATTATGACATAATTATATTACTGGAAACATGGCAAGAAGAGAAGAAAGAACAGTGGTTAAGGGCAAAATTAAGTAAGGACTTTAAAATATGGACCAAACCAGCGAGCCGGAAACACAAAAAAAGGAAGAGCAAGTGGAGGACAACTAATTGGAATAAAAAAAGATGTGCAATTGAAATCAACAATGGTAGAGTGGAGAGGAGGATTAAGGGGGACTTTAAAAGATAAAAATAATAAAACGATAAAGATTTTATCAGTATATAATAATGAAGGAATGAATGAAATTAGAGAAGAAATGGAAAAAATTTTATATGAAGAAACTCTGGAAGATAATGAAATAATTTTAATCGGGGATTTTAATGCTAGGATCGGAGAAGAAGATGAAAGTATGTACGAGGAAGAAAGCAGCCACCAGTTACCTAAGAAAAAACCCAAGATAAAACCCTGAACAACGAGGGAAAAAAATTGTTAGAAATATGTATGAATAATGGATTAACAATTTGGAATGGACGGACGAACAAAGATAGAGAGGGTAATTTTACATATATCGGACCAAAAGCAGCAACGGTAGTTGACTATGTGATAACGAGAGAAAACATAAATAAGCCACTGATACATGATATGGAAATTTTAGAGAGAGATGATTCTGACCACATGCCTTTGGTGGCAGAAATTATTATTCAAAGCAACCAAGAAGAAAAAACAGGAGACAATAAGGAAATAAGACAACCCAAATGGCTCTGGGATGAGAGGAAAGAGAAAGTATTTGAAAAGGAACTAAAAACATTATGGGAAAAAGAAAAGGAAAGGAAAGGGGAAATGAAAATGGAAGATTTCAACCTAATATTAAATAATACAGCTAGGAAGATAGGTATGAAAAGAAGAGGCGAACTGGGGGGGGAACGGGAAAAAAGATAAAGAATATGAGAAGATAAGAAAACAAATGTATAGAGCACTAAGAAAATACAAGAAAGAGAAGAAAGAAGACGACAGAAAAGAATATATAGAATATAGAAATAAGTTAAAAAAAAGAAAAGAAGAAGTTTATCAGGGAAGATTGAATAACCTATATGAAGAAATAAAAAAAAGTAGGAATACTACGGATTTCTGGAGAGCAATCAATTACTTCAGGAATAAAGAAACTAACATAATAGAATGCGAGGAGGAAAAATTAAAAATACATTTTATGAAGTTACTGGAGGCGACGGAGCACCGAACAGTGCTCAGTTTCGAAGGGGTGGAAGGGGAGCGTCAGGAAGAAACTTCGGAAGAAGCTTTCATGAACTCGGATATTACATTGGAAGAGCTGAATAGGACACTGGGAAGTCTGAAAAAAAAATAAGGCACCAGGAACTGATGGTATTATAAACGAATTTTATAAAAAAATGCCAAGCCCAATGAAGGAAGACTTCCTAAACTCATTGAATGAAATTTGGAGAAAGGGAGTTATTCCTGACGTGTGGCGGGAGGCCTTAATATGTCCTATCTTTAAAGCGGGCGATAGAAAGGAAGCGAAGAATTATAGAGGGATATCGCTGCTGAATGGATCCTACAAAATAATGACAACAATATTGACCAGCAGAATTAGGATATGGTTAGAAAGCCAAAAATTAATTAAGGAAAGCCAGAACGGCTTCAGGCTGAAAAGAGGAACGAGAGATAATCTCTTTATATTAAACAGCTTAGTAGAAAACAAATTGAAAACAAGAAGAGGAAGATTATATGTTCTTTTCTTGGATTTAAAAGCCGCGTTTGATAAGGTTAACAGGCAAATATTAGTAGAGAAAATCCAGAAGATGAGATTAGGAGGACGAATGACCAAGATGATAAAAGATATATACAAAGAAACAAAAAATAAAATAATGAGTAATGAGAGTGAAACTGAACAATTTTGGACCACACGGGGAGTGAGACAGGGTTGTCCACTCAGCCCAATCCTGTTTAATGTCTTTATTAATGATCTGGAAGAAGAATGGGAAAAGAAAAATATTGGGGGTACGGTAATAGGTGGAGAAAAAATATTTTGCCTGAAGTTTGCAGACGATGTGGCTGTAGTGGCGGACGATAGAGAAGGACTACAGGAAATGATGAACATCTTGGAGAAATATATGAATAAGAATGAGTTGGAAGTAAACATAGAGAAATCGAAAATAATGAGATTTAGAAAAAAAAGGAAGAAAAAGCAAAGAAGAAATTTGGAAACTTAATGACCAAAGAGTGGAACAAGTTAAGAGATTCAAGTATTTAGGCTATATTTTGGACGAAAGGAACAGCCACAAGGAACATATTAATGAACAAATAAAAAAGGCAAAAAAAGTGATCTACGCAACCTGGAGTGTTCTGAAAAGAAGTAAAACTAATGATTTCAACAAAAAATCTTACCTCTTTGAAGCCCTAATTAGTTCTATAGTATTTTATGGTGTAGAAATATGGGGATGGCAAGAGAGAGAGGAAGTGGAGAAGATACAAGGCGAGTACTTTAAGATGATATTAGGACTCACAAGAAACACCCCAAATTATATTTGGAAAATGGAGACTGGAAGAAATAAAATGGTCATTCGCCAAACCAAAATAATTGGAAAGTACACATTGAGAATATTAGGAATGGAAGAGGAAAGGTGGCCGAAAATATGCTTAAAGAACATTTTAAGAAATAGTAAAAACAATAGTGAGACAGTCTGGGGCGCAAATTTTAAACAAAGGTGGGAAAAATGGGGGGAACCTGGAATGGTTAGGAATTTGGGAGAATGGAACAAGGAGGAAATCACCCAACAGAATGGAAGAAGGCTTAAAAAAAGGTATAGAAGCAAAAATACAAACACGGTGGGAGAGGATTGGAAGATCCACCTACTTCCCCCACTATAAGAAAATAAAGACAGATCCGGGACCAGAGAAATACCTGATAGAGAAGGGAAGTTCAAGAGACTGGAAGAAGAGAGTTTGGGCGCGAGCGAAGATGTGGGAACATCTATAATAATCAAGAGGGAAGAGACAGGGAAGTCTGGGAGAGTATGGAGAAGAAGCTAACATCGGGAGTAATAGAGGACAATATGATTGAGCGGCTGTCCAAAATGGAAGAAAGGGGCAAGAAAGAAGAAAATGAAATACATTGGAGATTTTGTAATGTTTGTTTTTTGATGTTTTGTTATGTGGAATGTATATAAATGATGTACAGCCTGAAGACCAAGATTGGTCAAAGGCAAAAAAATGGAATCAATAAAATAATAAAT
>JAKCPI010016469.1:0-12675 GCA_023213315.1 Euborellia annulipes | reverse complement strand
GGGAGCCTTAGAACGTATACGCGCTTAGCAGGTCACTTTGAGAATTTGTTTTAGATTATATAAATAATTGCATCCTATACTTTATATATAGATACTGTTTTTCCCTCAGCGACTTGTTTACCAGATGTTGTCCCATCCACATGTAGAATGGCTTCTCATGCATTTTATTATTTTTGTTCCACTATTGTATAATTTGATGCACTGAGGATGGTTTGCGTTAGGCATTCCAAAATATTTGCAAATAAATTATTTTGACGTGAAAAGCAGTCGCTGGCTGTTTCTTCTCCATAACCTTAATTATAGAAAAGAATAAAGTTGAAAAAATATATAGCGTATTCAAAGAGAGAGGATAACGTCAAAAAAAAATATAATAGGATCATCTTAAGTAACAACGCTACGGGGTGTCAAGCTATGAGTGATGAAAATGTTTTTATGACGTATTCATCTATTGATAAGGGAGTGAAACGTTTGCAACATTAAGTTAAAAACACAAAGAGGTGGCGACGAATTATCTAATGTACATAATAGACTGGTACAGAGGGGGTGCAAGAGAAGTGTGCGCAGGGAGGCTGCGCCCTGCCAACCCAGAGGAGATAAAAGCTGGACGGCAAACGGCGGCCGTTCAGCGCGTCGTACGCCCCGACGACCTATACATCTACAGTACTCTACAAGCCAATCCTCTACCTAACTTATTAGTCTCAGTTCTCTGTTGCGCCGGCAATGCAACCCCTCGTTTTGTAAACAAACAAGTGGTGTGACTCGACATACGATCATCTCCCGACAACGTTAAAAGTAAGCTATTAATTTTTCTTTTTCATTATTAAAATGGCTATAAAATCGATCATTTTAATAAAATCGTGTAGCATCAAATAGTTTTTGTTATATTAATAATATTTGTGACGTTTTAGAAAAAATTTGATTTTGTTATAGTATGTTTTTATTTATAAAAATCTTTTTTTAATTCGATAAAATGGACATAGAACTAAAATTTATAATAATGCAATGATTGAGTATGAAAAATTAAAAGTGAATTTTTTTAAAATTAAAATGTCCATTTTATCTTATTGTTAAAAAAATAATTGTTTTAATTATAAGTAAGCATTTTTTTCTTTATATTGTATGTAATAGCGTAAATAATTTATTCTTATTTCGGTGAAATTTTTTTTCTCCAAAAATCATAACCATTTTTCTTCATTATAATTAAAGTTTGCAAATATATTTTATTTTAATTATTATTCATTTAATTTTTTCACTATTTTATACTTTTTATGAAAATAAAAAAAAATTCATGTAAAATAACTCGGGGAAATGGATTAAAGCCTAACTATTATAAATTTAATAAAAAAATCAAGATGTGGTAGAGATACAAAAAATAAATTTTTAACAGCTGGTGGATTTTTTGCTGCTGGATCAAATGATCTTATTGTTTCCTGAAATTGGACCTGAACCTAGGTCACCGTGATCTTAGGAAAAGAAGTAAATTCTGAATTAAATTATATCTACATCAAATTTTTCAAATTGAATCTCTCAAAAATTCCTTTCTTTTCTTTCTTTTATTTTTATTCTATTATTTGAAGGAAAATTTTGTAAGCCCAAAGATTTTTCCACATGATTAAAGGCCACATTCGAAATTATTAATGATTAAAAGAAGTCCAGTCAAGTAAAAGGCAGGGAAGAAATGCTTTAGATCGGGTATCTCGTGGTCGTCATTCGCGAACTCAAAAGGTGTGAATATATTTTAAATATGCCAAATATATACTGGTTAAATAACGATAAGAGGGTTCTGATTTATCTAAATTGTACCTGAAGAATGGTACATAAACCCATAATAGATAAAATCAGATTGAAAATTGATTGAAAAATTATAATTTTAATAAAAATGTGAAAAAAAATCTCAAATACATTTCAGATCTTTTCAATGCTGCGAGAGATGATAACTTAAAAAAAATTTTGAATCTAAAAAAACTTAATAAAGAAATATAGCTAATATCAAATTCAACATGTGGACATTCATTTATTGTTAATCTTTTGGAAGGAAAGGAGAGGGGACGGGCCCCATGAACACTGAATACAAACTCTGATCAAGAACAGATTTAATTAAAAGTAAATAACGAGGTACGGATTATGTATCAATAGCTTTGACTCAACTACAAGAGAAAGGCTCATTTTAAATTTAAATAAATTTTTCACAAAAACTAGGTATTTTTTAAATTTTAGACATTTTACGGTATATTCTAAATGTTTTGGCGTGCACGGAAACATCTTAGGTAAATAAAGGGGGATAAAGATAGGAAATTCAAATAATAATCTACATTAGATATTATGATAATGAAAATGGTTGTTATGATATTTTAATGAAAGAAGATTTTATAAGCGCAAATATATTTTCAAATGATTAGAGATTAATGATTAAAAAGGTCTGACAAATTAAAGGCTTAAGGAAATAGAAGAAATGTCCGCGAATCTAGTCCTTGGATCATATATACTCGAATCGAATCGTATTAACATAACATAATAAGTATCTTTTAAAGACTAAGATACCGAAGAGTAAAAAATAAATAAATAAATAATTTCCCTCAACTTGGCAATGAATCTGACAATAAAAACAGTCAAATACCAAGGTGGCATAAAAACGAACGAAACAATATGAAATTTGTCAAATTTTCTGCTGATTAAGTATTAGCCATTGTAACATAGAGAAATTAATTAGTAGAAGAGTGGATAGGCAGAAGTGAAAAAAATAATTCTATTTTAAAGATGTGTCGCCCCCGATTGCGCCCATTTTCAAGCAAACATATCTTCTAAAAAGAAGAATCACTTTAATTAAATTTGACTTGGAATCTCCTTTTGAGGTTTTTCTTTTTTACTTTCTCTTACCTATATACGTATGTACCGTGCAGAGAAAAGATATTGGACAAGCTCGCGTCTGCCTGGCTTTTGAGCCTTACGCATGGGCAACCATTTACAACAGTCTGTATAGTTAGTTGCTTCCAAATGGACATGTCCCCTGCATAGTTCTCTTAACAACTCAATAATAAAGACTTTTGTAAATGGTTGCCTGTGCGTGGGGCTCAAAAGCCAGGTGGACGCCAGCTTGTCCAATATCTTTTCTCTGCACGGTATATAATTATATATAGAGAGAAAGAAAGTATTGGATTCATGTCAAAAATTCTATGTCGAGATTTTTTATTTTTGAATTTATTTTACAAATCTTTTTTACTATCTTAGTTCTATTTATATTGTTACGATATTCAACCAGAATTGTTTATTCCAATTGGTATCGACACTGTTAAGGCCCCCACACCATCGGATTTTCCTCAAGGCCCGGCCTGAATAGTATACACCTCGAGGAAATCCTAGCGGCCTCGAGGCCCAAAAATCCCGATTGAAATTCAATAATATAACAGGTAAATAAACCCCAAAATGGCTTCAGGGACCCAGAGGGCAAATTTACCAATGAACTCGCAGGGGAATTATTAATAACAAATAATTAAAAGAAAAAAATAATTATTAAATATTTTGAAGAAAAAAATATATTAAAAAATAAATTGAGCTGAGAAACTCTTATTTATAAATATTTTTAGACTGGAAAGACGTTGGTGAAGGTCACTAATACATTCATGATCTAGAAATATAAATTTAATAAAACTGGCATTTTAATATATGCCATGTAAAAAATTTTTCACTTTATTTGAAAAATAAAAATAATTTGAAAATTGAATTAGCACTTATTCCTGGAGTAGTGAATATTTATATTATTTAATAATACTTCATGGACGTGTTTTCACTCAAGAGAACAAAATTTAATTGGATAAATTTTGAATATAACGCGCCTTTAAAGGAGAGAAATAATAAAAAAATTTTAAATTAAAAAATATATTATAACTTCATTTCAAAAGGTGGCATTAATTTCCTCGGAATACATACATAACGTTTACCTCTCGATTACGGTACTTCTTATTGAATTACCAACGGTAACTCTCAGTAAATGGGTAAATTTCTTTTCGGCCAAAAAGATTTGAAACAATTCGATTATATTTGTATTTATTTATGATATAAACATAGGCGCCGGAACCGGGGGGGGGGGGGGCAATGTACCGGTTGCCCCCCTGGCATACTATAGGGGGGGCAGAGGGGGGCAATATGTCTTCTTTTATTTCATTTATTTTTAAAAATGATATATTTTTACTTTTGAAAAATAAAATCTTCTAAATTAAAAAAAAAGAGTAAGAAATTCATTTTTTTCCAAAAATCTTTGATAAAATCACTTGCAAATTTTTTAAAATTTTAATTTTATTAAAATTGTGATTTTATTTAAAATTTTTAAAGTTTTATAGTAGATTTGTTTTTGTTTTATAGGCCTACTATCATACTTATATATAAAAGGCTAAGAGGGTGTCCGATGTGTGAAACAACCAATCAGGTCTCAGGGATAGCGCCATGGTAACAAAATATAAATATTTACCCATGTTTACGATTTTTTTTATTTATTTACATTTTGAATTCTAAAATATCGGCGTAAATTTTTTGTCTGTGTACCGGGAGGAGTCCCAGAAAGGATAAGATTCCCAAAAAATCTTAAGTTCATGATTAACTAACCGCTAAAATAATCTCTACATATAAAAATGAAAAGGAAAAATGTATGTACCGGTATGTATATAAGTAGGCGAGCAAGAGGGGTCCAGGGGCGCAGCCCCCGCGTAGACGGAGAGCCCCGCCGAACATATTAAATTATTTTAATTTTCTAAAAAAAAAATTTTGCCCCCCCCCCCCGATTCAAATTCGTTCCGGCGCCCCTGGATATAAATACAGTATATTGTCTTCAGAATGCAGAAAATGTTCTGTAATCTTTGGAAGATATAAAACTTTATTTTGAAATTCCAACTCAAACAGAACGTGACAGGCGGACATTAGTCTATTATAGAAAGATATCGTATTTTTTAAAAAAGTTTGGAAAAATGTAGCAAATTTTGTGATTGTTTTTTGTTTCGTAAAACATTAAGAATGTTACTACAGTATTTTATCTGTAATAAAACCCGTTGGTCCTGTGAGATCAGAGGTAATTTCGGGGGATGTGTCTCTCTAAGCATGAAGCAAATTTTTTTTTTTTAATAAATGATATTTAAATTTTTTTTCGTTAATATCTTAATTCTTGACAATTTGACTTGACTTTGATCTTGAACAAAAATATAAATAAAAAAATAAATTTCACATGAGCTGGACTCAGACTCAGACAGACAGACAGCTAGACTATAATTAGCAATGGCGTACATATACAATGGATAAATCTTACCCAGGCTGTATATCTTGTTTAGGAGAAACCGAAAAAAAGTTGTTTAATTGTTTTTCAATTTTTACGAGCATTTTTTTTTTTATAACTTGCCTCACAATATTAGAGAATACGTCATGAAATCTTATTGTTTTGATTAAAAATATGCGCTCTATTTCATGTGACGTTTTCTTTCAATTCTATCTCTGTTGTGATGGCTCACTCATTCAACAAATTGTCAAATAAATTTGATTCTTTATTTTTATTTAAAAAAAAATATATATAAATAACCATCAACACCGATATATTTGACGTGAATATATATAAAAATTTGATGTAAATATATAGGCTATAATTTATTTAAATAACTTTATTTTAATTATTTTTTTTTAATTTAGAGAAAGTTTATTTAAAGTGAATTTATTTAGATGTTAATTTATGAAAAATAATATTTTTCTTATAAAAACCTCATGGGTCTATGTGATTAATAAGAAAAGCGTCTGTTTTTTTTTTTTTTTTTTTTTTTTTTGAACTCGAGATTTACACAAATTGAATCTAAAAAAAAAAAATCTGGTGTGACTGGCGCACAGCACACAACTTTCTCTTACCCTTCGGTAAGAGAAAGTTGTGCACTGTGCTGGTCACACCAGATTTTTTGTGTCGAGATATATTTAGTTTTCCATAGCACCTTAGTTTCAAACTTGCATTTTAAATGTTGATTGCTTGAAATAAACTATGGTTATTTTTCAAAATTTTAATCTCATATTTGGACATTTTATACACAATATAGAATCGTAAATAAATACAAAATTTCATAAGAATTGGAAAAAAAAATTTTAAATGCGTAAAAAGTTCCAAAGGGGACCCCCTTTTGAATCGAAATTAACATACAAATCCCTATAGGAAATTAACATTGGTCAAATGCGAAGATAAGGTAGAAAAATTTAAAACGCGTAGAAAGAGAGAAGATAGTTTTGTGAGAGAGAGAGATATGTTTTCTCCGAAAAAAAAATGGGCGTTTAAATAATAATTGATTTTTAATCTAATAAAAAGAAAAAAGATTTAAATTCGGTTACCATGGCAACCATTTATTTCTCCTATCTTTCCTATGAAGCACAAGAGTAAAGTGTGCTTCAAACAATTTTGAGGGCAAAACGAGAATATACATTTGAAAGAGCATCTAAAAAATAATTGATTTTTGAATTTTAATCAAAATCGTTAGAGCGAATTTTGAGAAAATCGAAAAAAACTGAAAAAGTACATCAGTAAAGTACTAGTACTTTTTGGCCGATTTTGATTAAAAGCTTATTTTGTCGGTCCCGGGGGGTGTTTAACTTAAATATAAAATTTCAGCCTCCTAGCTCAATTCCTTCATGCTTAAAATTGAACACACACACACACACACACAGACAGACAGACAGACAGACAGACAGACAGACAGACAGACAGACAGACAGACAGACAGACCATGTCGCGAAAACCACTTTTTTTGGATTCAGGGGACCTCAAAACGTGAAGATCCATCAAAATCTCGACATCGAATTTTTGACATGAAACCAATACTTTCTCTCTCTATATATTTCATATATAGGGTACGAGAAAGTAAAAAAATAATAATTTTGACTCTTTGGTCGTCCCTCTTTTCTCTCTCTCTCTGTAAGAGTGTACGAGTAAGCACTATTATCACCAACCGGCCAAGGGGGTAAAGGGGGTAATTACCCCCCCTCCCATCAAAAGGATATGAATGTTTTTGTGTAAATAAAAAAATCTGGTGTGACTGGTAGCACAGCAGACAACTTTCGAAAGTTATGTTCCGTGCTTGTCACATCAGATTTTTTTGTGACGACATAGAGGAAAGTACCCAAATACGGACCCCTGCCCTAATGTGGACCCCCCATGGTTATTGTCTCTGATTAGTGCTGAAACTTAGCGAAAGACAGTGTAAATACTAGTGCAAGATTCCACCACAAAGTAGAAGTGCCCTAACGTCACCTGCTCTAGTTGTTTACTTGACAGTTAGTCATTACGTGTTTTGGCAAAATTTAAAGTTTTTGTGAGTGCTCAGTTTTTTTTGATTGGACGCGATAAGTGACAGGCAAGCCTTCCAACCCTTATATATTCTTAAATGGTAATGTTGAAGGAATCATTTGACCATGTAATTATTTCCAATGTGATGTTTTTTTATCAAATATGGCGTTTTGAAAATGCAGAAGTGAGGTGCCTAAAACGGACCCCCAACAGTTGCCTAAACTGGACCCCCTACATAATGTGTGATGTTTTATGTAAAACTTTTATGTAAACTTCTACCCCTTATAAAACCCAATGTTGAAGTATTTACCTTGACTTTTCACATTTTCAACATTCCTTTTTTTCAATTTTCACATTTATTTTTATTTTTTATTTTTTCAATCACATTTTCAATTTTTACATTAAAAAATGTTAAAATAAAAAAATATATTTTTTGTCAAACCGTTCTATAATTGTTTTTCAGATTTATTCCCTTTCCTAGTTCAGTAAATTAAGTTTTTGGTCATTTTCCCCAGGGGTCCAGTTTAGGCAACCTTTTTGAAAATCACCAAAGTGTAAGTTTTTTAAAAAATTGTTACCCCTGTAATTTATACATATATATTTGCCATAAATAAATTACCAATAGTACATCACAGAGTAAAGTAAATATTACATATCTTTAAAACAGGTTTTTCAATAATTTATATACTTTATACTATAAAAACAAAATGGGGGTCCGAATTTGGGTACTTTCCTCTATATTTAGTTTCCGATAATTACTAAAAGTACATCAGCAAAGAAATGAAGAAGAATCAGCAGAAATGTATATTCTCATTTTATCATTGAAATCTTCTGAAGACCACTTTACTCTTGTACTTCATAGGAAAGATAAGAGAAATGGTTGACATGGTAACAAAATATAAACATTTTCCCCATGTTTATAAATTTTATTTATTTTTTTTTTAAAGGTCATTTCGGCTGCAGAGGCCATTTTTGACTTTTATAAATTTATTAATTATTTATTTAATACATGTATCGGCCCCCGGGTTTGGCGTAGTAGGTAGCGCGCCTCCCTCCTATACCAAACGTCGCGGGTTCGGACCCAGGCAGTCCGATGATTTTATTTAAGCCATTTGGATACCAGATGGCTTAAATAGAAATGCCTGACCCCACAATAGATATATTCTCTACAACGGTTATCGTCAAAGTCTTAAATGGCCTAAGTTGCCGAAAAGACTGTGTGAATGTGTGTGTGAGTGTGAGTGTGAATGAGAAAAAAGTGTGAATGTTTAAAAAAAAAAAAAAAAAAATACATGTATCGATGGCTTCCGGCGGGCGTTCAATGGTCTTGTTTTTCGGGGGCCACCTATCCCGATTTTTATAAATTTTATATCTTGAATTCAAATGTACTGTACTGTCGGAAACTAAATATATGTCGACACAAAAAAATCTGGTGTGACAAGCACAGAACACAACTTTCGATCGCCGATGGTAAGAGAAAGTTGTGTGCTGTGCGACAGTCACACCAGATTTTTTATTAGAATGTTATATTTTTGTATTTGAACTCTTAACCTTTTCATTGAGACGAGAAGTGAAAAAGAGAGACAGATGCTGTGTCTCTCAGGGGTAATTTTTTTCAAGTAAATTAAAGTTTTATTTATTAATTAAGATTTCATTAAGATAGACGGGGGCCAAAGATCAAAGAATGACAATTTTTTAAGTAAATATATTTTGATGAATGACTCCGCTTTAAGGGCGAAAAATATCAAAATTTAATCAAGTAGCAAAAAATATCAAAAAATAAACGAAGAGAACTAACTATAAAAAATATATGTCGACACAAAAAATCTGGTGGCATCCAAAAAAAATATTCATCAATTATTTACTCTTTTTTTAAATCATCTTGCCTTTAACATTTACCGGCCATATTGATTTAGAAAAACAACGTATACCAATTGAATGAAAATAATTTATCGTTTTTCCTTAAAATACAATCAATGGCAAAAGATTACAGAAAAGCAGAAATCCGTCGCATACATAAGTATTCACTTGATCGTATCAGACTATGCCAGGGTATGCTTAGTTTTAGTTTGCTTCTAAAGTTGCTACATTTTGTAATATTATTACATTTAAAAAAATCTGGTGTCCCAGCACATAACCTTTGGAAATTGAAAGTTGTGTTATGTACCCAAATTTTTTGTGTCGACATATATTTAGTTCCCGACATTAGATATAGAATTCAAGATGTAAAATTTATAAACAGAGGAAAGATTTTTACTGTATTTTGTTACCATGGCAAGAATTTCTCTTATCTTTTCTAAATACAAAAGTAAAGTTGTCTTCAAACAATTTTGAGAGCAAAATGAAAATATAAATTTTAAAGAGTATCATAAGTGATTTATTAATCAAAATCGATAGAGCGGATTTTGAGAAAATCGAAAAAAAAAAAACTGAAAAAGTACTTCAGGCCTAATTTAAATTTCAATCTCGTAGATCATTTCCTTCGGGACATAAATTGAACATAGGCAGACCGACACACACACATAGACCAATTTGCGAAAACCATTTTTTTGAACTCAGAGGACCTCATTCAATCAAAATCTCGACATCAAATTTTCGACATGAAACCAATACTTTCTCTCTATATATTAACATATATAGGCAAGAGAAAGTAAAAATAAGCCAGTATTTTGTTTTCTCACGATAATCAGATCTATACTTTAATATTAAACTGAAATATCAATAATAAAGCTATAATTTTTTAAGAGTGAATTAATAGAGGGGAGACGCGTATTCCCATTAAATTCGCCCCCTTGTCACTTGATTTTTCAAGAGGGAGTGAATCACAGTCATTGATATCTGTGGGAATTAACTCCTCTTAAGGCTTTTATGTTTATTTATGTTATTTCGTTTATACGTATATATAGAATTGACAAAAGTGGATTAGTTTCTGACACGCGTGCTTCCTCAAAGGGCATCCCTTTCTTAATGATTCTTCATCCGCCTGTTTATTATTTATTATATCATTCATACATACAAGGTCATTAGCCACTATTGTTTGTCTAGTTCATTGATTCAAGTGACTCAACTTGAAAAGCACCTCCCTGAAGGCTTTTATTATCAGATTAACATAGAATAGTATAGATAAAGTCAACCAACCGAAGGGAAAGATAGAGTTAATCTTCAAGGACTGATTTGAATATAATAATTGTAATTGAATTAAATTCTCTCTTGAGATGAATCAATGAAGTTTAAATGAGAATCCGTTTGTCATTTTCAGATTTAACTTTTTAGACAAAGTATAAAATTAAATTAGCGAGAGGTGAAATTAAAAAGATTGATGAAAAATTAAAT
Organism: Euborellia annulipes; assembly: GCA_023213315.1. Classification (NCBI taxonomy): domain Eukaryota; kingdom Metazoa; phylum Arthropoda; class Insecta; order Dermaptera; family Anisolabididae; genus Euborellia; species Euborellia annulipes. The sequence continues at coordinate 2,045 of JAKCPI010016469.1, read as the reverse complement.
CATCGTGTTAAATTTAGAGGTTCGTGACCTCTAATGTTTTAAAAGAAAATATTTTGCAACTAGATGAACATTTATTAAGTTAAGAAGTGAAATATTAAAAAAATATATATTCTCAGAGTATATTAAACCTATTATATAAATATTAATACCTAAATTAAACATAAACTCACATAAACAGCCTGATTTTGGAGTGAATCTAGTAGAAGCTGAAGCGGGAACAAGATGTCATTAACAGAAGGCCTTCTTAAAGGTCTCTGCGATGGGTCTCGAGGATTTGGTCTCCGATCAGTTCCAGCCCGCTTCTATCTGGAATAAGAAAATAGAGAATATTAAGTGAAATTAATAATATAAAATCGATTTATAAAAATACATATAGTACACGATAAGTATAAAAGAAGCAAAAAGAAAAAAAAGAGAATATATATATTTCGAGATGCAAGTTAGAAATTTTCTACAAATAGATATGAAGACAAATTTTTTTTATTATTATAGGGAAAAGGTTATTTATATTAATATATTCAACAGCTTTAAATTATATACACATTCCAACTGCATTTTCGCTTGAGCTTGAACAGTGTGATTAAGCAATGTCAAGCTCTGCTGAATTGGGGATAGGCAACCCTTCAGAAACAAGAGAGTTGAACGACCATCAGTATATGTTTAAAACAAAAATAATTGTATATTATAATGTCAAAATGACCTCAGTAGCCGAATGACTTGAAATTTAAATAAAATATTACTTTTTTTTTAATTTGACCTTTCAGCTACTGACGCTCTTATTTAAATTTGATAGCAATTGTCATATATGCCTCCGAAGAAATAAATAATATAAAGTGGCTTTTTATGGGTTCTTTTTCTACTGAAAAAAAAAGGAATGGGGAGATCATCCCCCGATCCAGGAATACTCTCAGTTATATTTACATATCTGCTACATCTTTAACATTATATAATTATTTATAAAAGAAGTGAATCAATCAATTTATTTAAAGACCAAAGGGAAGAAAAGAGTTAATCTTCAAGTAATTGAATTAAATTCTCTAGAGATGAATCAAAAGGATAAACTTTATTAATAGCATTCAAATTATATTAAGACGGAGCGAGCGCTGTACTTAAAAATTAATTGAATAATCAAGGGTATTTATTAAATTATATATCCATTAGAAATTTTTCTCCCAAGATGAAAAATTAAATATTCATTTAAAGTGTGCAATGGAAACGGATATTGATTACTTCAGTGATTAAAAAAAAAAAAGAGGACTTCTCAAATGATAACAAATAGGGATATAATTTTATTTTATTGTTTCGTCTCTTTAGTCGTGATATTTAGTATAAATCAAAAACCAATTATGGTATTCACGGCTATATATTATATCGAGTACAAAACAACGTCCTTATTTTGTAGAAGAAAATTTGATAAATTTCTTTAAATGGGTATATTTTTGAGGGAGAGTCGCCAAAAGGAAAGAAAATAAAACATTGGCACCACTAGCAGTCTCAGGGGAGTATGGTAATTTCAAACCGCCCCTACTATACCAAAATTTTGGTTTTCTCCCTTAACACCTCTGAACACAAAAACAAAAAAATAATATGTTCGTCAAAACACTCTGAGAAGAAAATAATAGCTTAGAGACTAGAATATTTACTAATATTATTTAGGGAGGTTCTTAACCATATATTCCCAAGTCGCAGAGTGAAAAAAATTACGTACACCTAGCTAATAAAATTTCAAAAAATTAAAATTGTATGCCTGATCATTATATTGCGTATATATTTTTATTATATAAGAATAAGTTTCTAAAAATGTCTAAAATCCACGATGACATTTTTATCAGGACTTTTTGCAAGCTCTGAAGATAGTTCATTCATAGAACCGAAACGTCAGTTGTACAAATAAATAAATAAAGACAAAAATATAACTGCATTTTCGCATTTTGGTGCTACCCTCTAATATTACATTACAGAGATACAATTGCGTTTTAATACATGAAAAGTTCAAATTGAATATGTATGTAAACAACTAGAGAAAACAAATCATATAACATTTA
>JAKCPI010016468.1:0-11708 GCA_023213315.1 Euborellia annulipes | reverse complement strand
TGAATAGGATTATAACTTCAGCATTGTCTAGGGAAAAGTCGACTCTGACTTTAATCAAGAATCTCCCGATCTTTTACTGAAAATTTAGAATCGAGTTGAAACTCTTTCAAGTCGATTAAAATCGATTCTCACTGACGACTTTCTTACAATACTTAGTATCTGATGGTAATATAGTTTGTAACGATTTCATTGATTGACTCTCATCTTTCTTTTAAAATCTACACATAACACACCAATCAACACCCTTTCTAAGGTCGGTTAGTGAACATATGAGGCTTTATTAGGGAAATTTTTAATCATCGACCACATTTTTGTGTTAAATATTTATTAAAAATATAAATACTGTACAACGTTTCGACTGCTTTTTTTGCAGCAGTTATCAAGTACTGTGCACTTGCTTCGACTCAAGTGAACCTACTATCAGTTTGTTCATTTGTGGCATACTTAATTCCTCAATGTTTAATTTTGATACTCAACTTTGATATTTTATTTTAATGTTCGGTGCCATATCACGTGTAATTTCTCGATAGAAAATTATTTTATAAAAATCTTGAAAACAATATTTGTGTGTGTTGAATTTAATAAAATGTTAAATACTTAATAAATCTTATATTTTAAATAAATAAATAGATCTATATATTTAATATTTTACTTTTTTTGAAAATTTTAGATCGACTTTCAGAAATGATTAAATATATTCTGAGAAATATCAAGTCGATTCTAAAATCAAAAATTGGTTGACTTTCCCAGCGCCTTTTTCATCCCCAGTATTGTTTTGTCTGCACATTTTCAAAAAATAATTCTTAAAACAACACTTTCGGCTTAATTACAAGACAATGCGCTAAAAGATTTGGAATTTAAATCCTGAAATAGTATATAGTCCTATACTTCGTTTAAGACGCTTAATAAGAGAGAAGGAGAGAGACAATGGGTGTATATTAACAAACAGACTTGGAACGGGGGATGCGTTATAAAGCTCTTTTAAATCTACCCTTTATTTAGAACCGGCCAAACAGCAGGCAGCCCCCCAGGCAGCTTCTTCCTTCTTCTTCCGTCGTTGGTTACTTATCCACCTTGTGAGAATTCTCCTTAATTAGTACAGAACAAAAAAGAGTCTTTTAAGTTTAAAGGGTATTTAACTTATTATTTGTACTTCATATGTTGGTTCGAAAATTTTAAAAAGTAACAGTGTAGCAGGCAGGCAGTTGGCTTTTTCCTTGAATAATTAATAATTCTTGTTAAAGTGAGATATTTAGAAACCAACAGATAAAAGACCTAACAAGAAAATAATTTATTCATCAAATTAATAATTAGGGAAATTTATACAAGTTGATAAAAGTATAAATGTGTTTTTCGTTTTGTAATTATTAATAGACTTCGGTAATGAAGCGAAATTTAATATTAGCCAACTTTGAAACCAACCTATTACCTCTTCTTCGATTCTACATTTTTACTTTCTCTACTTATGTATATATGTAATATATATATAGAGAGAAAGTATTGGATTCATGTCAAAAATTCAATGTCGAGATTTTGATGGATTCTCACGTTTTGAGGTCCCCTGAGTCCAAAAAGTGGTTTTCGCGACATGGTCTGTCTGTGTGTGTGTGGTCCCCCTGTGAACAAAATATCTCAAGAACTAAAAGAGCTAGAAGTTGAAATTTTATATTTTGTTAGGCACCCCTGATGGGACGGTTGACTGAAGCTTTTGAACAAAAATCGACCAAAAAGTACTAGCACTTCACTGATTCACTTTTCAGCTTTTCGATTTTCTAAAAATTTGCTCCAACGATTTTTTTTAAAATTCAAAAATCAATTACTTTTTAGATTCTCTATAAAATGTATATTCTCATTTTGTGATTGAAATCTTCTGAGGAACCACTTCACTCTTGTTACTCAATAGAAAGATAGGAGAAATGGTTGCCATGGTAACAAAATATAAATATTTTCCCATACTTATAAATTTTACATCTTGAATTCAATTGTACCCTACTGTCGGAAACTAAATACATGTCGACACAAAAAATCCTGGTGTGACAAGCACAGTACACAACTTCGATTACCGAAGGTAAGAAAGTTGTGTGCTGTGCGCCAGACACACCAGATTTTTCACCAATAATTAGAATAAAAAGCCTACAGGGGGAAGTGGAAATATGGCATTATAAACATGATTGGAATGCCAGAAATTCAATTCACATTCTAAAACAGTGAAGGGGTGAAACAGTGGTTTTGAAAGCATGTTCCGTGAAACTGTGGGGTATCGTGAATTCGCCCTAAGTGTCTCTTGTGGTAATAATAGATATTATTGTTATGTTATTTTGATATTAAAAATCATCTGGCTTCTTTGCTTGTTCCTCTCCTATTCAAACTACAGTAGAGCTTTGACAATCTGGCCTAAACGGGACCGCCCCTATGCAGTGGTGTAGCGAGCTCACTCGCTCCGGGGCAGAATACCTTTTTAGCGCCCCCCCCCCATTCGAATACCATATAATATTATATGTAAATTATTCAAAATTATTATATTACACTGGCACTAAATTTAAAATATATTTTCCAGAAATCAATTATAATAAAAATAAAAACTATACAGCAATTTTTTTTTTGCGGACTATTTGGCGTCCCATTTGTGAGTAGCGCCCGGGGCATGATGCCCTTCCCCCTTGTCTCCCCCCTGGCTACCCCACTGCCCCTGCCAAATTCTGAAAATGCCGGATTATCCCAAACATTTAATATAATGCATAATTTAATATTTATCTCTTGAAAAAATCTCAAATGATACTTTGTTTTCTTAAATCTTCCCTTTTTTTTGAGGCAATATCCTGAAGAAATGGCTTTTCAACACGCCGGATTAGCCGGAGTATCGAAGACCGGATTAGCAAGACTCTACTGTACTTTAAAATTCCCATTTTGTATTTATTATTATTATTATTATTTTATTGATTCCATTTTTTGCCTTTGACCATTTTGGTCTTCAGGCTGTACATCATTTAATATACATTCCACATAACAAAACATCAAAAAAAAAACAAACATTACAAAATCTTAATGTATTTCATTTTCTTCTTTCTTGCCCCTTTCTTCCATTTTGGACAGCCGCTCAATCATATTGTCCTCTATTACTCCCGATGTTAGCTTCTTCTCCATACTCTCCCAGACTTCCCTGTCTCTTCCCTCTTGATTATTATAGATGTTCCCACATCTCGCTCGCGCCCAAACTCTCTTCTTCCAGTCTTGAACTTCCTTCTCTATCAGGTATTTCTCTGGTCCCGGATCTGTCTTTATTTTCTTATAGTGGGGGAAGTAGGTGGATCTTCCAATCCTCTCCCACTGTGTTTGTATTTCTTGTTCTATACCTTTTTTTAAGCCTTCTTCCATTCTGTTGGTGATTTCCTCCTTGTTCCATTCTCCCAAATTCCTAACCATTCCAGGTTCCCCCCCATTTTTCCCACCTTTGTTTAAAATTTGCGCCCCAGACTGTCTCACTATTGTTTTTAATATTTCTTAAAATGTTCTTTAAGCATATTTTCGGCCACCTTTCCTCTTCCATTCCTAATATTCTTAATGTGTACTTTCCAATTATTTTGGTTTGGCGAATGACCATTTTATTTCTTCCAGTCTCCATTTTCCAAATATAATTTGGGGTGTTTCTTGCGAGTCCTAATATCATCTTAAAGTACTCGCCTTGTATCTTCTCCACTTCCTCTCTCTCTTGCCATCCCCATATTTCTACACCATAAAATACTATAGAACTAATTAGGGCTTCAAAGAGGTAAGATTTTTTGTTGAAATCATTAGTTTTACTTCTTTTCAGAACACTCCAGGTTGCGTAGATCACTTTTTTTTGCCTTTTTTATTTGTTCATTAATATGTTCCTTGTGGCTGTTCCTTTCGTCCAAAATATAGCCTAAATACTTGAATCTCTTAACTTGTTCCACTCTTTGGTCATTAAGTTTCCAAATTTCTTCTTTGCTTTTTCTTCCTTTTTTTCTAAATCTCATTATTTTCGATTTCTCTATGTTTACTTCCAACTCATTCTTATTCATATATTTCTCCAAGATGTTCATCATTTCCTGTAGTCCTTCTCTGTCGTCCGCCACTACAGCCACATCGTCTGCAAACTTCAGGCAAAATATTTTTTCTCCACCTATTACCGTACCCCCCAATATTTTTCTTTTCCCATTCTTCTTCCAGATCATTAATAAAGACATTAAACAGGATTGGGCTGAGTGGACAACCCTGTCTCACTCCCCGTGTGGTCCAAAATTGTTCAGTTTCACTCTCATTACTCATTATTTTATTTTTTGTTTCTTTGTATATATCTTTTATCATCTTGGTCATTCGTCCTCCTAATCTCATCTTCTGGATTTTCTCTACTAATATTTGCCTGTTAACCTTATCAAACGCGGCTTTCAAATCCAAGAAAAGAACATATAATCTTCCTCTTCTTGTTTTCAATTTGTTTTCTACTAAGCTGTTTAATATAAAGAGATTATCTCTCGTTCCTCTTTTCAGCCTGAAGCCGTTCTGGCTTTCCTTAATTAATTTTTGGCTTTCTAACCATATCCTAATTCTGCTGGTCAATATTGTTGTCATTATTTTGTAGGATCCATTCAGCAGCGATATCCCTCTATAATTCTTCGCTTCCTTTCTATCGCCCGCTTTAAAGATAGGACATATTAAGGCCTCCCGCCACACGTCAGGAATAACTCCCTTTCTCCAAATTTCATTCAATGAGTTTAGGAAGTCTTCCTTCATTGGGCTTGGCATTTTTTTATAAAATTCGTTTATAATACCATCAGATCCTGGTGCCTTATTTTTTTTCAGACTTCCCAGTGTCCTATTCAGCTCTTCCAATGTAATATCCGAGTTCATGAAAGCTTCTTCCGAAGTTTCTTCCTGACGCTCCCCTTCCACCCCTTCGAAACTGAGCACTGTTCGGTGCTCCGTCGCCTCCAGTAACTTCATAAAATGTATTTTTAATTTTTCCTCCTCGCATTCTATTATGTTAGTTTCTTTATTCCTGAAGTAATTGATTGCTCTCCAGAAATCCGTAGTATTCCTACTTTTTTTTATTTCTTCATATAGGTTATTCAATCTTCCCTGATAAACTTCTTCTTTTCTTTTTTTTAACTTATTTCTATATTCTATATATTCTTTTCTGTCGTCTTCTTTCTTCTCTTTCTTGTATTTTCTTAGTGCTCTATACATTTGTTTTCTTATCTTCTCATATTCTTTATCTTTTTTTCCCGTTCCCCCCCAGTTCGCCTCTTCTTTTCATACCTATCTTCCTAGCTGTATTATTTAATATTAGGTTGGAATCTTCCATTTTCATTTCCCCTTTCCTTTCCTTTTCTTTTTCCCATAATGTTTTTAGTTCCTTTTCAAATACTTTCTCTTTCCTCTCATCCCAGAGCCATTTGGGTTGTCTTATTTCCTTATTGTCTCCTGTTTTTTCTTCTTGGTTGCTTTGAATAATAATTTCTGCCACCAAAGGCATGTGGTCAGAATCATCTCTCTCTAAAATTTCCATATCATGTATCAGTGGCTTATTTATGTTTTCCCTCGTTATCACATAGTCAACTACCGTTGCTGCTTTTGGCCCGATATATGTAAAATTACCCTCTCTATCTTTGTTCGTCCGTCCATTCCAAATTGTTAATCCATTATTCATACATATTTCTAACAATTTTTTTCCCTCGTTGTTCAGGGTTTTATCTTGGGTTTTTTTCTTAGGTAACTGGTGGTTGCTTTCTTCCTCGTACATACTTTCATCTTCTTCTCCGATCCTAGCATTAAAATCCCCGATTAAAATTATTTCATTATCTTCCAGAGTTTCTTCATATAAAATTTTTTCCATTTCTTCTCTAATTTCATTCATTCCTTCATTATTATATACTGATAAAATCTTTATCGTTTTATTATTTTTATCTTTTAAAGTCCCCCTTAATCCTCCTCTCCACTCTACCATTGTTGATTTCAATTGCACATCTTTTTTTATTCCAATTAGTTGTCCTCCACTTGCTCTTCCTTTTTTGTGTTTCCGGCTCGCTGGTTTGGTCCATATTTTAAAGTCCTTACTTAATTTTGCCCTTAACCACTGTTCTTTCTTCTCTTCTTGCCATGTTTCCAGTAATATAATTATGTCATAATTTTTAATAAACGTCCAAAATTCTTTGTCTTTATTAAGAGTCCCCGCTACATTCCATTCCAATATTTTTATTATGTTATTGCTCCGTTGCTTTATCGCCGGGACTTGCTTTTCCTGCCTCTTCTCTAATAGTTTTTTGTTCCCCGTAAATCAGTATGTTCCTGGGGTTCATAAAATCCAGCTGCTCCGTAAGTGTCCGGCTTGATAAGTATTTTATCCCCTCTCAAATATGCGTTCTTTCCCTCTCTTCGCAGTCCCCGCACCCTCTCCATCAGTTCCACCCGCCTCTCTCGTTCCTCTTTAGTAAGATCATTCTCTAAGAAAATTCTCGATCCTTTCAGGTTGGCTCTGGCTCTTAAAATTCTTTCCTTATCTTCTCTTCTTTCCACTTTTAGGAGTATTGGTCTTATTACTCTCTCATTAATCTTTCTCCCCAATCTGAACGTTTCGTTGATTTTAATATTCTCAATCTTAAGTTTTTTCATTATTATTTCATTAACTATTTTTTCTGTCCCTTCATTCTTCTCTATATCGGTTTCTTGAACCCCCTTGATTATGATATTTTTCGCTCTCTCATTATTCTCCAGTTTCTGCACACGCTCCTTATATTGATAAAGTTCTCTTTTTAGTTCGACCGTATCTGTTTTGTAGCGCTCCAGTTCCTCTCTCATACCAGACATCATCCGCCTCCACTCTTCTCTCTCCTTCTCTCTCTCTCTTCTGTCCATCTCCAGTTCCTTTCTCACCTCCTCTCTTATTTCATTCTTGAGACTGCTCTTCATTTCGTTCATCTGAGAAGATAATTTGGAGATTGCCTCAAAAATGCTTTGCATATCTTTATCTTCTTCACGCTTTCTTTTCTTCTCAGAGCCCTCTTCTTTGTAAATGTTTGCCTCTACATTCCCTTTTCTTTCTGTGTATTTGTCCATAGACACCTGCTCCAGGCTATTTGCCCTTGTTTTCGTCCGCGCAGCCTCGGGGTTAGGAAGGTTTTGGGGATTTTTAAAGGTTTTGCACTTCGTCGGCTCATCCGAGTGACTTTTATTAGGATTGAGAGCCTTGGTATTTTCCGATGACTGCGAATCAAGGAAATTATCTTGTGAATTCATTTTTTTCTCTTGATTTTTTAACGTTTTGAATTAATTTTCTCTCTCGTGTCTTTCTCTTATTTGGCAAATCTATTTTATTTTTATTTACAAAGTGAGATCTTTTATAGTAATTTAAATAGATTTAAATCATATATATATATATTATATAAGTTGTTTGATTATTTCTAAGAAGAAGATTTTATGCGATTAATTTTTCCTTTTTTTTTTTTTTTTTTTATTAATTTTTATATTTTAATTTTTCAAATATTTTTAGTATTCAGGCAATATATGTAAGGGTCTTTATTTTTACTCACAATACTTTGTAGAGCTTCAAAAACACTATCGGCCAGTACAAAATTCGCTCCACGAAGATAAAAAAAACCACCACAAACTTCGAATAACCACAGAGGACTCAAAAACACGTCTTGCTTGCTTTGCTTCAATACTCGGAATCATCCCATTTTGTATTTTCTTTTAACTTTGAGGTACCTAAATTCCTTTAGAAATTAAATATTGATATACATGTATATAATTTCTTTACAATTAATAACATAATTAATCGGTGAGGGAGGCGATGTAATAAAAATGGCTTTTATTCTGGAGATAATTCTTTAATCAGAACAACAAAAACAACGGCGTTTCAGAAAACGAAATGTTTCCTTCTTCAGGGCTGTGTTGTCGACTTTTTATTAGTCTTAAAAATTATTTCCAGAAAAGTAAAATCAATTTTTTCAAAAAAAGGAAAATTGTTCTCTGATTATAAAAAGTATTATTGTTCTAAAGTAACTTTGATATTCAAAAGATGCCTTCCGCAGTTTGTCTATAATATAAGTGAACTCTCAATTGTAGGCTATATGTTCATCTAACAAGAGAAAAAAATAGATTTATAAACCTCGTTAAAATAATGTACAAATGATATATTATAAAATAAATTGGGATCCGGGAATAGTTCCGGGTCGAGAACGATAATAGAACAAAAAAAAAAAAAACCGTCAAGGTTTGACTGTAGTTAAAATGAAACCAAATCGGTTAATTCATTCAAAAGTTATCATTAACTAAAACAAACCAACACTATCCAGAAAACCATTTTTCATGACTCAAAGGTCATAGAACCCTCCGACCACGATTTTTTTTTTTTTTTTTTTGCCTTCTGCCATTCCTTCCATTTCCTTTGCTAAATAGAAAAAGAAAGAAAAAAGATTAATAATATTTAAATGAAGTGTCAAATAATGATAATTGAAATACATATTATAAATAAATAATATTTTATCAAACTCTCTGACCTGTTCAACGAAGAGGAAAATTAATTAGTGACTGCTCTCTAGACATCATCATTTAATTATTAAGACTAATAGAAAAAAAAAAAGAATGTTACTTAAAAAGCTAATCATCTTTCTAATTGATCAATAAAAAAAAAAAAAAGTTTTGAAGTTCCATCGCTCTCTCCTCTCAATCCTAAATAATTCAGTTCCTTCTGATAATTATTATTATGATTTTATCAAAAAAAAAAAAAATTGTATGAGAAAAGAATTTTGAGGAATTTTGTTCTCATTTGAAAAAGGGCAAGTAAGAACAATAAAACGATTAAGAACAGCTTGGACAATTTAGAATTTGAAATTATAGGACAAACAAAAAAATTATAATAGTTTCCGTTTCTTTTTTTTTTTGGGAGTTATAGAGTTTATAAGTATGATGGATACTTGGAAGGGAAGGAAATTTCACTCGGGCTCTCTCTCTATTAGGTGAAAATATTTAACAAATAAATCAAATACAATTTAAAAAATCTGGTGTGACTGGCGCACAGCACACAACTTTCTCTTACCCTTCGGTAAGAGAAAGTTGTGCACCGTGCTGGTCACACCAGATTTTTTGTGTCGAGATATATTTAGTTTCCCATAGCACCTTAGTTTCAAACTTGCATTTTAAATGTTGACTGCTTGAAATAAACTATGGTTATTTTTCCAAATTTTAATCTCATATTTGGACATTTTATACACAATATAGAATCGTAAATAAATACAAAATTTCATAAGAATTGGAAAAAAAAATTTTAAATGCCTAAAAAGTTTCAAAGGGGACCCCCTTTTGAATCGAAATTAACATACAAATCCCTATAGGAAATTAACATTAGGCCTATGAGAGAAGGCGGAGAGACAGGCGATAATGTTTGCAAGTGAGAGAGAGAGAGAGAGAGAGAGAGACATATATGTTTTCTTTGAAACAATTAAAGACACAAATAAATTTAAAAAAAAATGGGAATTTAAATAATAATTGATTTTTAATCTAATAAAAAGAAAAAGATTTAAATTCCGTTACCATGGCAACCATTTCTATCTTTCCTATGAAGAACAAGAGTAAGTGATCTTCAGAAGATTTCAACGGCAAAATGAGAATATACATTTTAAAGAGCATCTAAAAATAGTTGATTTATGAATTTTAAAAAAAAATCCTTGGAGGGAATTTTGAGAAAATCGAAAAAAACTGAAAAAGTACATCAGTAAAGTACTAGTACTTTTTGGCCGATTTTGTTCAAAAGCTTATTTTGAGATTCTTCAGAGGCTACCTAAGTTAAATATAAAATTTCAATCCGGTAGCTCAATTCCTTCATGCTAAAAATCCGTTACACACACACAGACACACAGACACACAGACATACGCAAGACACACACACACACACAGACCAATTTGCGGGACCCACTTTTTTGGACTCAGGGACTCAAAAAACATGTATATCCATCAAAAAATCTCGACATCGAATTTTTGACATTGATCGCAAATGTTTCTCTCCTATATATTTGGTATATAGGGTACGAGAAAGTAAAATCTGGTGTGACTTAACTTCGGTAAGAGAAAGTTGTGTTATGTGCTTATCACACCAGATTTTTTGTGGAGACATTCACAGACATTTATATTTACTTTCCGCCGATATATTCTAATTTATAAGCAGCCAAATATTTATATTTTGTTACCATAACAATCATTTCTTCAATCTTTCTGCTCAGAGTGGTCTTCCAAAAGATTTCAATAGCGACAAAATGAATATACATTTTAAAGAAGTCTAAAAAATAATTGATTTATGAATTTTAATCAAAATCATTTGAGCAGAATTTGAGAAAGACAAAAAAAAAAACTGAAAAAGTGCATCAGTAAAGTAACTAGTACTCTTTAACCGATTTTGTTCAAAAGCTTATTTCAACGCCTTAGGCGAGTGCCTAACTTAAATATAAAATTTCAAAGTATATGTGGAGAAAAGTAGATTTATAGCTGGGTAGAAGATGTTGAAAGTAGCAGGAAGAAGAAAGAAAAGCAGCTAGTATTTATTTCATTTATTTAATACCCATTAGGCTGACGTTTCGGTCTCGGTCGAGACCATCTTCAGAGCTACGGATAACTTCAGAGCTAAGGATAAACTTTAAAATTACAATTTCCTTCTGAATATGGTCTCGACCGAGACCGAAATGTCAGACTAATGGGTTAAAATAAATGAAATAAATACTAGCTGCTTTTCTTTCTTCTTCCTGCTACTAACATAAAATTTCAACCTCCTAGTTCTTTTCGTTTTTGAGATATTTTATTCACAGACAAACACACACAGACCATGTTGCAGAAAACCACTTTTTTGGACTCAGAGGACCTCAAAACGTGTATATCCGTCAAAATCTCGACATTTAATTTTTTACATGAATCCAATACTTTCTATATATTAACATATATAGGTAAGAGAAAGTAAAAAATTAATAAATATTTAAATCTCCTCCAATTAAAATATGATAACTTAATGATTGGAAATTGATTTTTGGAAAATAATTATTTTATTGCCATTATAAAAAAAAAAAAATTAAATAACCAAATTATGAATAATTTCAAATATTTGAATATAAAATTGGCTATCTGTCTTAAAAGATTTTTTTTTTTGTTAATATATAGCTTATATTTCGCATTTAAAAATAAATACAAGATCATATAAAATTTTTAATTGAAAAAGAAGAGTTTTATAAGTGAAGCATTTTATCTGTGGTTTCTCTGATCATTTGTTGAACGAACTTTCGTCCGAAACTATTAAAGTATCTCTGCCCCTGCCGTGCGATGCCCGCGGCCATGATCTCTCAAAGGGACTTGCTAATTAAATAGCACTGGAGAGCCGCAGGGGCACTGCACATCTAGTGAAATTTTTTTTTTAACATTCACACTTTTTTTCTCATTCACACTCACACTCACACACACACTTCACACTGTCTTTTCGGCAACTTTAGGCCATTTAAGACTTTTAACGATACTCGTATGTTTTAATAAATCTATTGGGGGTCCAGGCATTTCTATTTAAGCCATTTGGTATCTAAATGCCTTAAATAAAATCATCGGACTGCCTGGGGTCCGAACCCAAGACGTTTGGTATAGGAGGTAGGCACGCTACCAAATACTCCAAGCCCCGTGGGCTTAGTGGAAATTGAAACGGCCTCTCCAATGCTATA